>JAODUG010035643.1:0-18062 GCA_027564795.1 Aphredoderus sayanus
TAAATAAACACATACACACCCTTTCTTCTCTCTCATTTACACACAATATCCAGTGTGTTTCATCAAAAGTAGTGCAAAAAACATGTCTAGGCCAAAACCAATCATGAGAAACACTTACTTTGCAAGTTTAAGGAGAGCCATTTTCTCCACATCTCCCACAGAGTACGCTCTCCAATAACACTGGGTAAAAAGTATATGATGGACCAGTTATTCAAGAAGAAACAGTTCAAGAGATTCAAAAATGGAGTAAGCTTGGAAGCCTAAAACAAGAAATTAATAATGCTAACCTTTTTGGCTTCTACTTGTTGTGACAATTTTTCATAGCTTTCTCCCAGAGCAACCAGCATTCGTGAGTCATTTGGCCTTGAAATACACAACATAGTCAGAAATATCAGAAATAATTAATAACGAACAATTTCTCAATACTGAATACTAGTTAAAATAGTTCTACTTAGCTGTGATGTTGAACAAATTTAGTTTTTATGTGTGGCAGTTGCACACAGAAAACAAGCCCCATCGTGAAAATTTAGTTAACATGCCAAAATTATGAAACAACAGCTGAAACTTGTCAGGCTAGAGTTCATTGACATTATGTTTGCTCTAGGTAAACCGTGGTTTTTGAGATGACTGAAATTTGCCTCTCCCTGTTTGGATTGATATTACATTTATATTTACTGATTAAACATCACAGTTAAGTAGAAAATAGGAATATACATCAACAATTTCTAATTATAAAATGTTACCAAGACAATACCTGAGCTGGTGAGCCTTTCGATAGTAGTACAAACAGTAAAAATGCATCTTGAGGATTTCATAAGTCTGGCCCAGACCATACCAGGCACGGTAGTCTCGTTTGTTCACTTCAATGGCATGTCTGTGGAAAATAATTAAATTAATTGAATTCTTGTTTAAAATGAAAACAAGACAATTAGTTGGCAAATACATCAAACAGTAACAAATTAATTAGTTCTCACTCCTAAATTAACTACTCTTGCACTTCAGCAATGCACAGGAGCTGTGCAGCAGGAAACAACAGACAGTATAACCTGATTATTAGACTGAATTATAATGCTGTTACCACACTATAATTCAGACTGACATTGGCTGTGTTCAGGAATGTATTAATGTTTACTTCACATTCAATACACGTGAATGGCTGTGGACTGAACATTGAGTTGGGCTGTGGGTTGATGTTACAACCCACAGCATAGACACACATATTAACAAAGGAACAGTTTGTGCTTTACTCTGGTATATTGTTGTGTTTAAATTGAACAGAATATGATGGTAGATACAACCACTTCTGTCAGTAAACATTTTCCAATTGCTAAGAAGGATATGTCCACAATGGATGTGTCAATATAATCAGATTTTAAATGTTATGCATTTCATTTCAGAATGAGAGGGCATACATTTCAGTTGAAATAAGCTTGTAATGCTACTGGTATTTAATAGTAATGGCAAATTCTCACCATGCCCATTAAATGCAGAAACGTCTTTGAATGTAGTTCAAGAACAATGCAAACATTCAATGAAACATGAAACGCATTTAATGTTCAGTCAACTGAATTGCATTAAGTTGACTACAGTAATAACATTCCACTGCCTAGTTAGCAGTATTCAGGGAGGGATGAGGATTTCTTCACTAACCAATCACTAAGTCATGTGGATTAAAATTGGACAATGAAGTGGCTTAAACTGCCAACAAGTGTTGGCTCAACTCAGCAGTGGAACCAGGGTAACATGTTCATGCTTAGAGAGCCTTAGTGTTGGGCTAGCGTTGGACTAGTGTTTGTGTGACTACATTTATGGTTCATGAACCACATCTGTTCCAGGGTAATGGGCCAAAAGGGTTCGAGCATGCGAGCCAACCTGTAAGCCTGGATGGCAGCTGATGTGTTCTTCATCTCCATGTATTCGTGGCCCATGAGGGTCCAGGCACCCAGGCAGCGGGGGTTTAGTTTGAGAGCCCGCTGGAAGTACAGCGCTGCCTTCTCATGCTGGGACCGCAAGCTGTAGTAGTTCCCTATTGGACAAGACAAGAAACGCGAGTTTAATTAGTCATGACAAATCATTTATGACAAATAATTTGAAACAGTTTACGATGTGCTTTGTGGTGAACACACAACATGAGAAAAATGAAACAGAAACAGCACTAACAAGTGTATTTTATTAAAAAGGTCCTAAATAACAGAAAATGCAAAATGTCATGTCTGCCTCTTGTATGTTTACAGTACAAATCAGTGTTTATGTTGCACTTACTGGCTCAGCACTTACCAATAACACAGCAGGTCTCCACCCTGTATTTGTCTATCTCCACCAGGTTGTGGGCCAAGTAGCTCAGCTCTGGTTTCATGCTCTGTGGAATAATACAGGGCATTCAGTTAAAATAGAGCAATGGACTAACGGTTTTAAATGAGAACAGTCAAGGACCTAGTGTCAGGGACAGTATTAATCTCTTGTCTTCAATGCTGGAAAGGTGCCTTCCAGTTAATATTTCATTCCATACGCGAAATGTACTGTATAATACATGTGTCTTGCCCTGCTGAAATGTTCTAGAGCAAGACCCTTAATGTGTTGCATCAGGATCCCCCAATGAGCAAGGCAACCTATTTTTTCTTACTCAGTTACAATATACAGTATTTTTCAGATTACTGAACTCACTTTGACATATAGTAAGTTGGAGAATGTGTCCATGTTCTCAATGCGATAAGGATCCTTCTTCCTTAACACATTGAATAGAGCCAATGCTTGATCAATATCTGAAATTAAGAGATAAATGCCATTATACAGCCATTGTACTCCAAGACAGGGGATGTAGTAATACCCCAAGTAATATGTAAATATAAAAAACAATATAAGAATAAAAAGTACATTTTCAATGTACCCTACACTTGAACCCTACAATAAATATGACAATATGTGCCTAGACCGGTTAAAATATAAACCTCTAATGTTGTGATAGGCGACGGCAATCTGTGAGATAATGTAGGTGCTTTTGGAGAAACCAGCCTCCATCAGACTCTGGTATTTCTGCAGGGCCTCTTTGATCATCTGCAGCTCTGTATAAATGTGGGCCATGAAGAAATCTCTTATCCAACAGTCTGGCAACGACAAGGACTTCAACTGGAGAGAAACAAAATCAGTCCATGAAGTCAAGTTTAATCATGTTTTAAAGTCTCAACTGGAGTATGTTAGATAATGTAGTTACAGTATACATAATAAGTAAATGAGCTGTGACTGCCATAGCATAACTATTACCTGTTTACATTTTAATAGCGTAACAACAATATATACAAGTATCCACAAATTTCAACAAATACAATAAAAATATATTCCCCCCAAAATGTTCATATACAAATACAAAACATTAAAAATAACACATTCTCATAATCACTCTGTGATAAAATACGTGTAATGTTTTTTTTTATTTTGCACATGAATAGTGGAGCAGGCTTGGCACTGTGCACTTATTTACACAAGGCTATCTGCTATCTTCACGAGTACACAGGGATATGCAGCAATGCCATATAACCTACAACATAGGTACACACTAATAAGACAAACATAAAGATATGTACCATTTCTATATTGGTGACAAGGTTACAGAGCTCCAGCCAGGCTCCCCAGTGAAGGGGGAGGGCGTGAGTGGCCTCAACAAACACATCCACCGCTTCCTTCTGCAGATCCAGCTTACGAAGCACCACCCCATACCTATTGTTACACAGACACACAGGGCTGGCAGTCATTTACTGGACATTTGTGGCACCTAGTCTGTAAGGAATAATAAGTCATCAGCCATGAAAGGAAATTCCTTTGTTAGGGTTAGGGATTTCTTTCTGGAATAGATCAATCTAAATCTCCATAATGTAACAGTTCATTGTCAGTACTTAAAACATTACAATAACTCATTAACTGGTAATTTGGGGAAATACGAAAGTTGCGGTTGAGGATGGATGGATGGATAGATGAAACAAAGTTATTTTCATACTAAGCTGATGTGGAAAGCCTGTTACTCGAACGTGTGTGTGATAAGCTACAACAAATACACAGAGTGTGAGGTGTGAGCTAGCAAATATGCAAAGATTCTGAACTTAATAAACGAGTATGGTTCTGTGATCAACAGAGTCGCAGCAAATCCTCAAGTATAGTCCTAATATGATCTACATGCAACAAAGAACAGCCAAGCAATACCGAAATCATAAGCGAGTATCTAATCAAAAATTCATTTTGGCGTGATGCAGGCAGTTAGCACACAAAGGACAGGAACTTGTACAGGGTGTAAGGTGCTTACAAGTAGAGGGTGAACCCATCCAGCTCTCCTGCGCTGTGTTTCTTGCTCAGCTCAACCCTCAGCTCCCGCAGGGCTTCGTTGCGCACCTGACCCTTCTCCAGAGGACCTAAAAGTACAATCCAGAGCCAGTTAGATCAGAACAAAATGTTTCAATATTCAGCTCATGTACGAGAATATCAGTTCCTCACCCAGACTGTCAACAGTTTCATCATCTTTTTTCTTCTCTCCCGACTTTGGAGACAAAAAAACAAGAGACACTTTTCCTACATGTTGTCTATTAGGACAATATACAATCTTAAATCCCTCTGGCAACTCAATGAGAACATAATTCAATTAAAACCTATATCTCACCAGGTAGCGAGAATACATGTAGAGAAAATAAGCTTTCTGGCTGTGGCAGCCTCGTAGAAAGTAGGCAGCGCGGTCATACTCCTTTAGATCAAAGTAGGACTTGGCCAAAGCAAGAACATCTAGGTCCTGGGCATCTTCCTGTTTAAAAAGTCAAAAAGAACAAATGCAGAGAAAAGTAATGTTAGCAAATGTTAGCAAAGACCATTTTGGTTTGAAATGCATCTATAAGCATTGCCGGCAGGGGGCAGTATACAGTAAATTATAATAATTTACCGTAGTAGTACTACTCTCATTCATACTTATCATACCTAAGCATGCTACTACTGAACTACATTGGTCTAGAGTACTAACCTCGGTAAAGGGGGGCGGCGGGGGCAATTCAACTTTGGGAAGAGGATCCAAGGCAAATGCCAATTCTGAAGCCCTTGTATGGACAGAGTGATAATTTGCATAACCAAACAAAACAAACTTAATACTTACTTAGAAGTAGTATTATGTTCATTACTATGGAAATAGTATAGACACATTAATGTAAAAAAACAGACTTTATATTCAATTGAGAGAACAGGGTATTTTCCAATCTTATCTTATGTTCACTGCTCATTAATTAAAATTTGTTCAAGAGAAAGTATTTACCACACCTAAGCTAATGTTCAATATAAAATGACTAGCCTACACAGAATTATCGTTTGACTAAATAATGGTTCAAGAATGGTCTGTGCATTTTGACAGTACATGTCACTTACGCTGCTACCACACATAGTCCATCCAAGTCATTATTCGGTAGATTAAGCAAAGGACTGTATTATAATTTAAGAGAAGACTGAAATGTGCATTAGCATGGTGCTGAAAAGGCACTAATTTAGCTACATTGCTAACACACAAGGGAAAAGTAAAAGCTAATCTATTGCACCACCGTATACAAATCCAGGCTAATGGGTTTGCAGATAGCACCGGGATTTCTTACCACTTCACGCTATGTACAAGTCCTCTTTCTTTGCAAAGAAATATCACCGATATTAGTTGTTTTTTTATTTGTACCAAGTCTCCAAAATCACCACAGAGAGCCGCCATTTTCATATTTTACTGAGCAGCCTGCCATTGGTTGTAATTGTACTAAGACAGACTGCCATTGGTTGTTATGAGCCATAGATAGGCAAGTCACGCTCACAGCGGTGAACGTCATACGTCATAACAGGTCTATACTTGTGAACTGCGCTTTGCACATACATTTAATAATGATTAATCACACTGAATTACCTCCTTCATTTTGAATAAGGTCAAGAACAAGGTTCTTTGTATAAATGATTGTCTATTTCATATACTGAGACAAATGACATAGCTGGGAAACATTACTATCACTCTAAGAACTCCTCATTTGTATATTGGTGGAAGGTAGATCACATTAAAACAAAGCACAGAATATTGGAACGAAAATATTGTTTACACGCATACACGTCAGTGGCTTAAGTTACCCCAGTAAGCCAGGGGGTGGCACTGTTTAACTGTTTTTGCCTTATGTCTGTAAAAAAAGAAGAAAAAAAGACATAATATATATAATTATATAAATAAATAAATAAATATAAAAGTTCACCATTCCAACTAGATGCATAGTTTTAATTAACAAACATATTGTTATAAATAGCACAGCTGCTATTCACTTTAACATATGATACATTTACAGGTTGTTGTCTCCCTGCAAACCCCAAAATTCACAAGTATTGTTTATTTATCTCATAGTCTCTTGGAAATGCATTTCTCCAGTTTAGCTCTCTGAGTTTTAGCCTGCTGCATTCCTCCAATCTGTGGATATTTGTTCTGCACAGTGCCTTTGGTGTTCAGCCGGCATGGTTCTCTGTGCTCCCATAGGTCTGCTTCTGGAGCTGTGAGGATGAAAGATGTTCTTCAGCTGTGTAAGCAGCAGACAGCAAAAGACAAGCAGTGTGTTAGAAAAAGGAAGACGGCGAGGTGGTACATGGCTGGCTTTCTGAGGTCCCAGTTTGGATTGATACATGACTTGGGCCTACTCTAAAAACCCTGTGCAAGTTCAGCGTGTCAAAAACTATTAGACGGCTGAAAGCGCTTTATTTAAGTGTGACACCCCGCCCCGCACACACAAGGAAAATAGATGAATATAATATCTGTCATTTTGCAGTGTCTCCGCTCACCTCGCTGCACTTCCCATTCTCTGTTGGACATTCTCTCTCGCTGCCTCCCTGTTTTCTTTACAGAGCAAAATGCACTTAAGAAGACTGACAAAGTAATCAAGTAGCGATGGAGTTTACAAGGGCAGCCACACGGTTCACTGAGCAGCTTGAAAGAGGCATTATATATATATATAGCCTATCCATTCCATTCACCCCCTGCTCACTTTCTTATTTCATCTAATTTCTGTCTCCCTCTCTCTGCCCATCTCTCTCTATCTCTCCCAGTCTCCAATAAACTCTTTTTTTCCTCCCTACAACTCACTTAGTCAATATCACACACATGGCCGGCAGGTGTTGCACTGTGAAGTGTGTGACTGAGTTGCTGAGAGAGAATTTGGCAAAGGCTGTGTAATTAAAACTGACAATATGCCAACAGTGTGTGCGTGGGTGTGTGCACGATCACGTGCACGTGTGTCATGTTCACCTTGAATCTCAGAGCACACTCTATCTCTTATTATAGGTTTTCATTTCCTGGTTTGATTTAATTCAATCTTTTTGTGGAAATGTAATTTCCTCACCAAATAAAAAAAATGTGAAAAACACTGAATTGATAAAGTGATGGAGTCTAATAGATTAAAAATATTCTCATTCAATAAGTAATGAAATCCAATGCAATATTCTGGTTATTATTTCTTTTAATGTATATTTAGTTAGTTGTTCTCACACAGTGTGTAATTTATGAACAGTGTATAAACATGTTCATACATCTGGTGTCTGTGTATGCATGGTTAAGAGGTCTCAGTCTCAGGTATAACAGCACTGTGATTGTGATCCTCAGGACCAGGTGCAAGGTTCTGTGAAGTTGTGTTGGGTTGAGGACAGCAAGCAGCCCGGTCTCATTAGCAGAGCCCTCACTTGAGCTAGGCACTGCAGGAGAGCCACGCAGCCAGCCCTTCTCAGAGCAGGTACACGCCTCAATTAAGTCACATCCTGCCCCCAAGCTCATGTTTACGTTTGAAAAACAACTGTCCATGAATGGTTGTGTTGTGTTAGGGGAGGAGGAAAGAAGGGCTATAGCATAGGAGCTCCATAGAGGAAGGAAGTAAGGATTATAGTGGCGTACAAGCAACATTTTGTGATGCTGATTAGGTGCTGTTTTTCACCATGAACAATTCAAGAACAAGACATTTACCTTTAAAGACAAAGAAAGTGTTTGCTGCTAAATAATATAATAACTCAATATCCTAAGAACTCAATAATACATGCATAACAAGGCACCCCTAAATGGTGGCCCATGGAAAGTGCGGAGCAGTAGTATGCACACAACATGCACAACATCATAGGAGCTCGGATGACGTGAATTAAGCATTTAAGGCTAAAGCCTTTCAATGGCTTGCATCAGTAACTTAGTCTTCTCTCTGCTATCTGTCGCATGCAGAGACGTTGACAGAGGTGTCTGCTGCAGGGTGCTGTGACAGAATGCTGCTAATCTGATGTTTATTTTTCCCTACTAAGTAATTAGTTGATTTAAATACGGACAGATACAGACAGAATAAAAAAAAAACAAGAATGAATTATTCGTTTGTGTGTTCTTCAGGGGGAGTGGTGCAGCGGCTACTCTCTCTATGTCAGGGTGACATTTGATTTGCCCCAGAAACCTGTCAGGCCGCGGATAATGACTGGGACAGATGTGTCATGTCAGTGTGCAGGGCCTGAGGAGGGATGTTTTTAACAGATATGCTTTTGCCTTTTTGGGACAGGTGAAGCTGACTTAATCTAATCTAAAGTTACATTTAACATTAGATACACTTTCACACACTAGCTAACACATATGGAAAAAATCTGTCAACGCTGAGGATTTATCCAAGTGCTGTTACTTCCTGTAATGTGATGTTCTTGTTTATTTTGGCTTGTCAAGTAATACAGGGTTTGTACTAGAGGTAGTGGTAGGCAGATATTGCGCTCAAAACTCCAGTAAAGTACAAAGAGGCAGTTTGTTTTGTGCCTTGAGTTAAATCATCCAGCACACCATAATTTAACTTAAATCAGAAGTAAATAATATCCCTCAGGTCTAATTGAATACAGACCTATAATAATTGCATTTGGCTGGGTCCACAGGCAGCTACCAGATTTATAGTCTGTGGATTAATTTATTATCCATGTAATAGGCCAGTTAAACATAGTTCCCAACAGCTGTAACCCCAGTGAACCAAGGTTAAAGATATCAGTTGAGCATGGATGAAATCTTCTTTGTTATTTAGATGGTCAGTAAAACCAGCTATGACATGTACAGTATCTTTCACAGTTAATTAAAGTTTACAAATAGAAATAATGTAAGCATTAAATGTATTACAAATGTGTACATTTATTAATTACATCTAAAAATGTTGCCTTTCGCAAACCACTTTCTCAAAGTGTTAGTGATGCAGTTAATTATTAGGAAGAGAACAACTGATATTTTCAACAATTATAGAGAAAAAAAGTCAAAGGTCAAAGAGGTAAAAGAAACAAACATCTTTAAAAAACAAACACGTGTCCTTTAGTATCTCAGTTGTATCTCACATCTGCCAAGTTATCTGAGATGACGCTTTAACAATTCTTATTGCAATTGGCTCTGGCCTCTGGGTGAAAGATGAACCCATGATGGCGGTCTTAAGGCTTGGACATGTGTTCCGGTTGTGTATTAAACACACACACTAGAATGTGAACTCATTAATTTGACAGTTCTACTATGTTTCTCCTAGAGACATACCTATGTTAGCGAGACCATGTAACCAGCGAGAGTAGTTCAAGGAAGGGTCACTGTTAACCTTTAAGTTTCCCCTGTGTTCTGTTGCATTTTATAAGATGCCTCATTAGTATGACCTTGGAACACTGGACTTTCACCGTATAAAGGAAGTGTAAGGTCAGCTTACCAAGAATCAGGATGAGCGACCTTATGAGTACTGTCTGACTGAGACAATATATAACATTGTACATATTTTACTCCCAGGAAAAAGTTGTGTGATAACATGTCACCACCTTATGAGGGATGAACATATACAAATGAACATTTTACTCTGTATGTTAGAATTCTCTGAATAAATGTCTTGGACAGACCTGACTGTTTCATAGTGTCGTCTATTGGTAAATACTTTCTCTTAGCGCCAGCGCTTATAGGAGCCTTAAAACCTCTCAGCCAAGAGCCACTCGGGGTTCTTGGAGTTTTAGACCAGGGCATTTGGTGCTTTTCCACTGCATGGTACTGGTAAGGAACTTTACATTCCAATACTATAGGGAAAAGTAAAAAATAAAAAAATTAAGTACAAAGTAAGAGCTAGGCCCACAGCGGCAATAGTAGTTTGAACAGTGGCATCGCTATAACCAGCTAGATTAAAGGGCTAGTATTGGCAGCAGAAAACCAAAGGCAAGTAAAGTCCAGCCATGCAGTCAAAAAGCCATATTTAATGCATTAGGGCAGTGTCCCTGCATTTGGTAGTAGGCTAATTGTACTGTATACCTGTGCCTTTATGGACATTCACCACGGTTTACACTTGTAATCTGAATGGCCTTAAGAACTCCATCAGAATTTATGGAGTTAAATGCCCAAATAATGTTAAGTTCACATTTTAATGTAAAACTATAATGCCTGCAGCCCACTCCGAATGACACAGATGGGGGATGTCATTGAGGTATTTGGTCTTGGCTTTAATACGTATATAATAAAATGGTATAAGAAAGGCCTCTTTTATGATAGAGTGTGCACTTAACATCCTAATCTTGTAAAAGTTAGCATCCCCATTTTTATGGTGCTCTCATCGCTAGGCCCAAGGTACTCTAAAGGACAGCCCTTGATTAAATACATGTAGGATCAATTTTTCAACCTCAAAAAACCTTTTTAAATGAATGCAAGCAATTATTGAGAAGTGTTGCTGAGTTCTTCTGAGGCCTCTCCACCCACCCCCTCCCTCCCAAGCTCTCTTGGTTTTGTCTTGCTGGTGTCACTCACATCTCCCTTTGTGGAGTGAATTAGTGAAAGACCACGCTAATAAAAGAGCAGCCAGCCGGAGCTAGCTGATTGAATTAGTAAGCATTGTAATCACGGCTGATCGGCAATGTTATCTACTATCCAGTGCATTAAGAGTGTCGAGTGTGGTGCGCTGGCAAGTGTATGTCTGCAAGCTGCCTGTCACATCTTTGCTTCTGCTCCGCACTGCTGTCAACTCATATCCACCTAATTATTGCAGATTGAAGGTTACAGAGGCTTGTAAAGAGAAAGCACCTTCTCAGAAGAATATATTAAGGGTGATGATAATAAGCAGACTAACAGCTTTTTCAGTGATTCAGTGATACAAGACACTATAAAACACATCGTGTGCAGACTATAGTGGAAAGTTCTGACATAAGAATTGTACATATATGCAGTTACATTGTACATATACATTTACAGTTAACCGGTGTTGCATAAAAAAAAATAAAAAATGGGGCAATAAAAACATCTGTTAGCGAAGCCATTGCATCTTTAATAATACTTGCCATTTTACTTTAGGCCACTGAACAGCAACAGCATGGAGAGCTGAGCTTGCTCAAGGGAACGCAAACGTAATTGCAGTAATGTATGCTGATTAAAATCAGCAGGATTTCACACTACCTTATCACAGAGGTGAGGTGACTGTGCATAAAAGGTCACTAGCCTTTTATTTGTTGTACTTGATGCAGCCCATCCTCAACACTCAACAAACCACCCAGTATTATTACATGCAGGTGAGAGGACTAGAAAAACAGTTTAATTTTGAGTTAAAAGCACGACAAGCATCATTGTGACAAAAATCATCTTAGGCCAGTCGACAGCACAGAATGCACTTTCCAGCATGTTCCACGGAGGACCATACATCACCAGGGAGACAGACAAAGGAATCCTCATCCAGCTGGACCTGTCTGGTCAGGGACAGGAGCCCAGCAAACGCAAATGTATGGCAGCCTCAGCCAAGTGTATTCTCAGGCACAGCATGGAATGGGAAGATTTGTCATAGATTGAAGCTGATGGTGGTAGGACAGGGAGGTTGTCATCCCTGTGGCCTGCCCTGACACATCCAATAGGTGTCAAGCTACAGATGATTGGCCCACCTTCAGCCAATCACAAGACCACAACACTTACTGGGTGATGGGTAATTTGTGGGGAGTTAAATTCATATTCAAGCTTATCTTTGTGCAGAAAAAAAAGAAGAAAAAAGAAAAAAGATTTTATATTTGTCATTATTTCCTAATACCAAAAGCAGCTGTTGACTCCATCAATCCGCGCAATCGTAAACATGGCAATGGGTCATTTCTGAGATCATACTGGCTATACACAAACCAGCATCCAAAGAATCGGAAACAATCATTTGCGAAAATATTCATAGGTTTCTTATCACACATCCCGGGTGTGTAAATTATTCTGTAGCAAATGTATGGATGTTTATTTGTTTACAAAAAGCATGTAAATAATTGCCGTTTGTCACAAGGCGCAGCTCTGTGAAAGAGGTCCGTGATACACATCCTATTAACTTGTTGACACTTTGGGGTCAGCCTGATGCTGGGCTAATGTCGAGTGTGACCGAGCAGAACCCTCTTCATTATTGCAGTGCAATGTTTCATCGCTGAGGGCCCCATACCCACTGTAGACAACCCCCCCCCTCCCCCCCTTACCACCAATCACGCCTGCCCCCCTACCATGTAGCCTGTCTCTGTGAGCAGTAAGACAGTCTGCTGTCCAACTTTTCTTAAACTGCTCCTTCCAACTTTGTCTTCTCCTCCCTCCCTCTCTTTCCCCCCTCTCCTTCCATGCATCTCTGCAGTGTCGATATCTTATTTCATTATGTTTCTCTGGGCTCCATGTTCGCATATTTCCCCTTCTCGTTTTGTTCCTGCTGCGACGGCCCCATCTGTCTCTGGCACAGCTCCACTTGTGTTGTGTCTTCATCACACTACTGCTTCCAGGCTATAGCTGCACTCTTCTTTGTTGGTAATTTTCTTCGCAGTCCCTTTTAGCGATGAAGTTTCAAACATTTCTAGTATACTGCAACAGAGCCTTGTGTGTAAAATGTCCCACGCACAATAAACAAAGCACATGTATTTTGACTGTAAGAAAAAAATGTTTTAGTAGATAAGCCTTTCAATAAGTGCCTTTAATGAAACTGTAAACAATGCCTGAGAGATTCACACTAACATTTGGCCTGGACTAGAGTGGTGAAATGTTAAACATGAAATGGAGAGTAATGGGAGAACATCACATTCGCTTACTTCCACTAAAATGTGTTTTTCATCCCCTACTGTGAAACATACTTAACCATCCTATTTTCCTCCGGGTCAAACTGACCCAACGCTCTAGCTCCTTGTGGCAGATAGAAGGCAACAATCCTAATTCTACAGCACCCCCTATACAAAACATGGTGACCTCTATCTGCTACCCCCGCTATGTAGAATAGCCCATTATGTACCTACAAACAAATTAAATTGCCATCTCGCGTGAGTGTGTATGGTTAAACACATACCTAAAGATGGAATGAGCTCAAATAATTACCCTTGTGGTTGAAACAGGCATTACAAAAACAGTTTAGGTTTAAAATTCAGAAAGTGCATGCCCCTCCCACACCTGAGTGCTGCGTGACTTGCATTCCTCTCTACTGTATATATTCTATCTACAGCCATGTGCACTTTTGTACATTGTTGGGTTTCAAACATAAACAGTGAACTGCGGATGCCCCATCATCAAAGAGTGTGCTTTTAGAAATGGCCAGTGCCCATAGCGACTCATTTCATACATGAACTGTGCCAGCCACAATCGAGAGAGCAAGCAACTACAGCATCATTATGCATTAGAGCAATAGTGACTAATGAAACTGTCCAGAGGAATCGCTCACTCTCTCCCTACTATCTACCTGTCATCCTGTCACTTGCACTGCCAGTAGCTCTTAAGCCGTGCATCCATGCATGCGTGAAAAAACCCCATTACCTTTTCTCTGGTAAGCTAGATTGATTTAGACGTGAGAAGGAAGGAGAAAATTTGGAGGAAAAAAAAACAACAAAAAACAAACAAACAGGCATTCCTGGGCATGCTGCTTACCTTCGTGTTGGTACAATATAGACTACTAATATAATGGTTAGAAATTTAGATCTTGGCCTTTGAATTCATATGTAATCCAAATCTTTTTTTAACTGTAAATCACAAGAGATTTAGCTAACCTAAATGTTACAACATACTGTACCATAGCCTACCGCATATACCTTTTTCTTTGATATGTTAATGTTCAGGAAGATAGGCTACATCCCGGGTATGTAAAATGAGATTAGCTAGGACACAGCTCTGTAGAAATCCTATTTAAAATATGGTTGGCTGATTGAAAACCACCATCCATCATAAAATCACATCTGTGTAAAACAAAAGTGGAGCTTAGTCTCTATAATTTAGTGTGAGTGTACTGTGTTAGCCTACAAGGTCAAAAATGTCCACAATCCTAGTGTGTGAAACCAAGCAATTCTACCAAATTTGACCTCGACATCCAGCTTTGCATTTGTGCACCTGTTGCATGTATACATTTTGTAATTCGGCTTTAAATTACAAACAGCCTGGGAAAGTATCTTTTTGGAAAACTGAAATATGAAGCCTATGTGTACACACAGCTGGAATAGCTGTGTCAACACCTGGGGCCAAACTCTCCCTTAAGAAACCTAGCCTTTTAGTTCAAACGACTTAATGGCTAATGGGGTTACCCAGGCCAGGACTGCCTGGGGAACCTCCTCCTCTTCCAGAAATGCTGAAGATGTGCAAGGAGAGCGGAAAAGGAGGTGTAGCCAATGTAGAGTTCATTGTGGTTGAACCTGTCAAGGAGTAACCTCAGCTGGTCAGCCAGTCTAGTGGATATGGGCCTGGGTGTTGCTTGTATATACTGTAACAGGTTCATCCACAGTCTTTCTTCCTTTAATCTCCAAGTTACAGTGGTAGCCTAAACGTATAGCTTATTTATTTATTACGCAATTAAACCGTCTTTCAAGTTAAAACAAAACTAGACAAAAAAAGCATATACTTTACTTACACATTTTTTGAGGCATGCATACAACATGTATAAACCCATATGAAACATTAGCAGCAATACAGCAATAATAAACCCCCACCCACACAAGCATAAAACTGCATTATCAAAATCTTACAAGTGATCCAATCTAGTCCTTATCTACAGAATTCAGGCAGTTTCTTTCTTTTTTACAGTTTTTTTTGTTTGTTTTTTATTTGCTCTGTGTAACAGATGACGTCACAATAGCCATCTGTCACATAGAAGGGTATGTAAGGACACCAGTGGAAATAATGGAAAACTCTAAAAACGACTTAGTGATTAGCTTAGAGAGAAAAATGCTAACAACTTCACATGAGATGAATGCATAAACTATGGTATTCATACGCAGAACCACTGAGATAGGTTTGGGAGAAATTATTGCAGCTGGAGATGTAACATTAACATTTTACATTCATAACCTCTTCTCTCCCCTCTTTTATGACCCTAATGGTTTTATAATGGTCATGATTTTCATAAATATAAACTGTGCTGCCTCACACATGCATCAAGGTATGGACCTGAGAATCACCTCACTTGCTTGCACTTGCCTGCACTGAACAACAGGTCTACTTACTGCAATAAGGCATACAGCACCATCCAAAAAAGAATATGTACAGTAGTTTCATATTACTGTATATGATAAAGACAAATAGGGAACTTTTAGAGTCAAGATTTATAGCTCTACATCTATATACAGATAATAGGTCAATATGTTGCAAAATGTGAGAGCTTGTAGACTTGATGTGAGAACTTCAATTGTAACAAAAATCTGAAGTCGTATGCTTAAAAGTGAGCTGAATTTGAAGGCAGAAAAAAACAAAGCACATGAGAGCTTCTCGCATTTTGCGGTATGTTTACCTAGTGGAGCAACATCTAGAGACATCTGTGGGCCATGCAAAAACTGTTCTCTGCTGATGTCAGACCAGGTGGTAATATAAACTGAATGTGCATATTAAACAATTTTTTTTTAAATAATTACATAGTATTACAAAGTAGTACATATCAATGTGTTAACTAACATTATAATTAACGCAACAAGCTTCATACATACATACATACAAAAAGCAACTATACTCTCAATGTGAGGTGTCAAATTTTAATATATTGGTGAATCATCAGTCTGTGTTTTCCTGAAGCCATCCATCTCTATTTTGTATCACTTCTTTTGTATTGTTCTGTCATTTAGCAGTATTTTAATAACATTTAAAATGCAATAGCCTACTCTTTACGTCATTAAATCCTATATTAATTTTATTATCGAAAAAAACAATTCTAGACCGATACAGGTATACTGATCATGGAATTAATTTAAAAGTCCACTCCACTAACAACCACTATGAACTCCTAGCTTTACTGTTATCCTAAGAACACGTTGAACAGGTATGATAGCCTCTAGCCTGATTTGACATAAATGCCCTATACAACTAAACCACAACATAGGTTTTGATTATCAATAGCACAATAATTGTAAGCTAATTAACTTATTTGTAAAATTCTCCTTGAAAAGTATCTCCTTATGGTCCGCTATAACTTAACAGTTCTCTGTGCATTCTGAAAACAAAATCCGGTAGTACACAGCCCTGGCTGTAAAGAATAACATAAATAAAATGGTGCAGACCGTTTTCAATGTGTGGGAAGGAGCACCCTATGGCATTGAATGAAGTGTTTTTTGTTTTGATTAAGTTCAAATATCAACAAGAATTCTCTATCAACAAATCATACCTTGCTCAACAAACCATGCTCTGCTACATATCATGCATTGCATAATACTGTAATGCTAAAGGACGAAAGGACGTCTTCTTTACTGTCAATGCCAGATGAAGTGTTGCCAGCGAATCCCATGCTGTCTACATATGGAACTGATCCATCGCTGTTTACTGCAACTGTTTCAGTTGAAGAAAATATAGTCCATGTTGGGACCCACCAGTTTACAGTTTGAGACTCATATTGTTGACTATTTATATTAGAGCTACATGTTTGTCATAAATGTGTTTAGTTAAACCCTCAACGTTACCTCAAAATTAAGATGACATTCAACGTGCATTGACCCCTCGTTCACGATATGTGTAAGACCAGAAACACTCAAATTTAATTGAAGATCAAATTAATGCCATGTGCACTACCAGCAGATGGCGCCAACCGCAACATGCCATATGTCCTTGTTGTGGTTGGCACCTTCTGCTAAAGGTAGTGCATTGGGTCATTTTGACCCATATGACAGGGAGGGTTAAATGCATTATCAAAATCAATTGTAATAAATAAAATTATATTAAATTCAATTCAGCAATTTGTTTCAGCACACTTGAGAATAAATGCTACCAGAGACGGCAGTCAGCTTTATAGGTTTTTAATAAACACTGGATGTTGCTGATCTATTTCTGGTCCACAAACAATATAATATTTTTTGTAGTATGTTAGCAGGAATACTTAATATTGATGTAAATATGATACGGAGCTACAAAGTCTTATATTTGGGGGGTTTAACATTTGGAATTATTTACAGTTTCAACACATTTGTCCTTTTGTTAAGCTAAACTAACAATATGACCTTGGCCGATGTTCCATAGAGACGCATGCTTTTTGACAACGATTATATGCCTTTTTAATTTAATATTTAATATATATTAAATTATTTTCTGTTATTATTTGATTAAATATATTCACATAAAACCAGGGCCGGAGTGGGGCCACTTTTCAGCCCAGGAGTTTCAGGCCCAAGACAGACCCACTTTTTCCATGGTGGTGGAAATTGGATAAATGAAGCAACAATTAATCTCTTACTATCTTATCTAGCTACTATCTACTTACTGTTGTATTTATTAATACCATGGTTCAACAAATAATGTAAAGGTTAAATGAAAATTCACTTAAGCTGAGAAGTTAAAACATATTCCGATATTTGCATACGTTGACTAATTAACAAAAGCAGAAAGAAATAAAGCATTACAAATATATCCCACTCTTCCACGCATAACAAAAAGGGCAGAAGGGCATATACCAGGGGTGTCAGACTCAGATTAGGCAGTAGGGCAGATTTTATGGAATGAGACCTCATGGTGACGGTCATTGTCATGGTAATTATCATTTTTCTGTATATGGTGATTTCAATCAATCAATCATTTACACTCACCTAAAGGATTATTAGGAACACCTGTTCAATTTCTCATTAATGCAATTATCTAATCAACCAATCACATG
>JAODUG010035654.1:13372-40251 GCA_027564795.1 Aphredoderus sayanus
TATGATTGCTGGCTGGAATTATATGACTAGGACGCATTTAGGATGTGGTCTGTGTGTTGTGTGTGTGTGTGTGTGTGGTGGTGTTGGTGGCCTATCCAGTACAGACCGTGTGGATGGAAGATATTATCCCTTCCCAACCACCCCACTCTGCGACCACAAAGAGGTGGGAGCTAAATGTTATGGTTTCCATCTCTGCTAATGAGAGATTTTCCCAAACTGGTTTGTGTACCCCTGATTTTCTTAATCTTGCATTCATTCGTTCTCTTCTTTAAAACTGAATTGAGATTAAGGCTATTGTGTTAAGCTTATTAAAAGCTATAAAATAAATTGTATTACCACAGCTTTTAATTCATCTTAAAATAAGATTACGCTAACTAGTGCTAGGTAATAAAAATGAGCTTGTGCGAGTTCTGAACCCATATTCGTGTTCATACCGCTTCAATAATTTCCTCACCTATCTATAGCTATTTCAGCTCATTAGAATATTACCAATAATGTGACCTTTGATCTTTAACACCTAGCCCAGGGAACTCTTGATGACATCATCACCCTGACTTACGCAGGCAAAGAGGACCGTGGATAAAAGGGATGCTTATTGCTTTCTGGAAATTGCCAGCCAGCACCTATGGAATGGGATTAGGAATACATTACACTAATGCATCGTTGACACAATCAGAGTACCACATTTTCCAAACTCTGCTCTTCTCTCATCTCTCAGCAAGCCAATCAGAGGGCAGCTAATTGACTTATCTATTATTGGTTTGGACGTGCCACTCTATTAACCTCTATTACTGCCTGGTCCAGTACCTACATGAAACAGACCTACAGTTAATAATATGAGCTACACCTGTGTTTACCCTACTATGACACATCTGTGTAAAGGGCTCATAGGAAGTTAGCATCACATACAGTACATGGATATTGATTTAAAGGCTAGGTTTTGGATGACACAGAGAGTAATTCAGCAGCAGGTAGCAGGAAGCTAGATTCATTATTAACCCAATCTAGTCATGAATATCTCCCCATGACGTCCTTCATTTAAAAACCATAACCTTCATGACTCTTCGGTGTCTCGTGTCTGATGGCATCAGTGTGTTTCTTGGTTCCACATTTCTTTTTCTACATTTTGTTTCTGTTCCACTGCAAAAAAAAAAAAAAAAAAAAGAAGCTGGTTTGCTGCATTTACACAGAAAACCCATGTGATGACAAAATGGGTTCAGGTGTGTATGTGTGGCTAACCGTGTGGACTTTACGTGTGTGGTCTGGGAATGTTTTTTCATTCACCTTAGCTCTACTGTAGGCAGATAGAGCTGCCTTCATGACCTTTTCACAGACCAGTACGATATAGTGTCTGTCTGCCATGTCATCTGCTGCTGTTTGCGGAGTGAGAGTTTGTTTGATGCACCTGTAGGGGGAAATGAGAAGTTACACTTTGGAATAATAGTGGAAATACTACACTGTCTGAGACACTGCCCTTTTTGTAATGAGTATGGAAATAGCAGTTGCTGTAGTAGTAGACGTGTCTAGTTGAGCCATAAAATGATAACATATTCATTCAGTACAACATCTGAAGTCTGTTTGCTACAACAACCGTCGCCGGTCTCCTGTGCACTAGGCAGTGGCCACGCACACACACACACACACACACACACACAACACTGCTCCAATCAAGTGCACCTCTGTGGGGAGGGTATATATGTTCAATGTTCACGGTTGGTCATTGTTTGTGTATATGTCTGCGAACATAGTTGTGTTTTGCTGTACTGCTTCAGTAAACGCCGACCGCTATAAGCTTGTGTTTTCTTTGACGTCCATGTCTTCGTTTGTCTACGCTCATGCTCAGCCCCCAACCCGTTACTTTCATAAACATATTTTATTGCATTTTTATAGTACTTAAGTAGTTTAGAGATAGCAGAGGGTGGAAGGCGTGGGCGTTTATTGCTTTTACTGGTTACCACTTGCAACTACAAGAATTGAAATGACACAGTTCAAGCCTTAAAATAATACTAATGTTGTTACCTCCGGTTAGTTTCCCTTTAATATGGGCAGGAAGCTGTGGGAAGGTTTAGTCTACCAGTACAGATGTTATGACTGTGAGCTGACCGCTGTGCCTTGCTGAGGTGCAAAACATGGTTTTATTTAGTCTGAAGTCACCTACCTTATAGGCAGATGGAAACCTACTTGTTAACACATCTATATTATAGACCTATGATCCATTTGTTTGCTTTTACAGATTATATTTAAACATTTGTAATGAAATGTAATAACTTTTAACTGGTCAAGTGGTGTAAACTGTACTGGGCAACTCCCAGGTGTGCATGTGTGGATTCAGCTTATTCCCTCATTCATATAGCCACATTCCTCTCTTTGACAGAGACAGTGTTTTGCTTAAATATGCAAGATTGCTACAGTATACAGTATTATGCTTATATAGTAGGTTGATCATAGTATTGTTGTGGCTATGTTATACTATAAGGATGGTGTTGATTCAATGACTGATTCACCTGTGTTTGTGTGTGTGTGTGTGTGTTCATATGCATACACACACACGCACGCACACACACACACACACACACACACACACACCATACCACCTCCTGTGGACGCGTGGGTGAACACTTTAGACTCCCGGCATCTAAACTAAGACAGAAAACACACACACACACTAATCCTGTGGGGCATGGGAGAATTTAGGGCAAGCCTGATTAGTATTGCTGCTGCTTATCACCCACAGCCAGCTACCTCCTAAACCTGGAGGGAGGGGGGGCAGGAAGGGGGAGGGGTGTCTTGACAGAGATGTTGAAGAGGGTTGTGTTTAAGTGTGACAGTAAATAATTAACCTTTTTTTATTTTTTTATTTGAACTTTTTGCAAAATACATCATCGTTGAAAAGAAAAGTAAATGTTTTGTCCATTAAAATAACATACAGTGAATCCGAACGTTTTAATGGAATATCTACATATTCCCATTTTCAGCAACCATCATTCCTGTGTTCCAATGTCATGTTGATTGCTAATCCACATTTAGAATTTTAAACAGGCATATTGCTCATTAGAAAACCCTTTTGCCATTATGTTAGCACAATTGAACTGGCCTTCGGTAGACTATTGAGTGTCTGGAGCAGCAGCATTTGTGGATTTGATAACCGGCTCAATATGTCCAGAAACAAATAACTTTCTTCTGAAACATCTTTAGTGAATTCTTGTTATGAGAAAATAAGGCTATTCCGTGTCAGAAATTGACAATTATTTGCTACCCCTAGAAGGGGATGAGGAAATATGATAGTTATTTTCATTCTTCTCTTTCACTTGAACTTTGCACACTAGTGTGTGTACGCATGTGTTTGTGTATCGGTGTGTTACTTGCTTGTCCCAACCTATGGTCTCTGCATAAGACGCTCAGAAGTGAAACTGTGGGTCAGTACTCAGGCTCCTTCTGTACTTAATGTCATTAGCCCACACAGGGAGGTGCTGAAGGCTAACTGATGCTAATTTGGCTGAACTCGTCAAGATGTACTTTATAGTATTGTTGTTTGGTTGGCCAGTAATGAGCTTACACCTGTGTTTCCAACAGATTTCTGGTGAAATATTAAAAGCCTCTGAGTTATTCCAACTGGTTAGACCTGTTCTCAGGTTCATGATGTAGTGGAGTTTTGTGCAAACTGTTTATTATACGAAGATAACCAATCATAAGGATGGTGTCATTTTGCTCACCACAACAGGTGCAACACAACTGACAGGAAGTAAAGGGAGATGCCAATCAAGCAGGCTCTGTAAATGCCCACATGGTCCAAGGGTCAAAACACCTGTGTAGGTGGGTGAGCTTTAAGGGTGTAGTGTTCCGCCATAAAACGTTGTTTCTCTTATGGAAACATGCATTTAAGATTTAGTAATGTAGGTTTTTCATTGGCTTGCATTGATCTAACATATTTATATAGCAGTTCTCTGTGATGCTCCCATGTGCATGACTACAAGGTAACTGAAACAATCCACAGCTGCAAATGCTTGCGTTGAATTCCCTTTAGCCTGGTGGAGCCTATAGTCCTACTTAAAATAAAGCACAAAAGTAGAACATCCCATTTCACAGTAAACATACCAATATGAACATTTTACATTTTGAATCTACACTAAATTCCCTAAATATGTTTGATTTTTCAAGTTAACATGGTCAAGTTTGGGTATTAAACATATGTAGGTTGTATGTTTGTATAAAAGGAAGCGCAGCTGTTAATGTTACCTGTGGCATCCAGTAAGGACTATTGCTAGCTTTTAACATTAATAAGGATAGCATGTAGCATTGTACCTACATTTCTATGTAGTTATTGATGTTAACAAGAGATATGTGGTCTTCTTAGAGCTCTCTTTGTAAAGATTAAAGGGGCTTTGATACCCTTGTAAGGCCTTTTCATTGGTACAAAATAGGCTGAAATAGACTGTGACCACTCCAACGGTACCCCCCCCCCCCCCCACACACACACACACACACACACACAAAACACTAGAAACAGGCAGGATATTCCTGAATAGCTGGTCCCTGTCATCAGTCAATGCAAAGACAATGAAGTGCTTAGAAACAGTAAGAAATATACACACAGTAACACACACACACACAAGCTAACTGACACTGTATTAATGTCCACTACATTGTCTAAAGCAATAATTGTTCTCAGAAGTATTTCAACAGTTTTTTATAATTGACCTGCTATATTCATCATACTTAGTGGTTGTTGAACACAGGATACTGCTCAGGGTTTGCAGTGTGCTGGTTTGCGTGCACAGCTTTTAAAGCGCTTGATGATGTGTGTGGCTTTTTCAAGAGCGCCACCACTACCGGTTCAGATTTCACAGAGCAGGTCGGTCTATTGTATTCTATTGAGAAGGCAACATGTTTGATCCCATTTCAAACTATTATTGCCTTTGGAGGGAAGAGCTGTTGGAATGTATTCTGGATGAAAACGTGATGTAGTTGTGTGGCTGGGTGCAGTAGACTAAATGTTTAATGAACAACACTCTTCACATTGATGAGTCTATTTATCCAGTCCACTCTCTTCCCTATTATCTAAATGTACATTTAGTCTAATGACAGCTTGTTGATGGCAAAGCGAATGCATGGTCTGTGTGGTCTTGACGGTGATACATTTTGCAGCTGTGTTCTGTCTTGCTATTGGACACTTGGTGTGTCAATCTCTCCTCATTTGTCTCCTCTTTGCATTCGTCTCTCCACTCCATCAGTTCTGATTGACAGTTTCAGGGGAAAAGTGTATAATTTATAATGTTGTGGTTGGACCAATCCCGCGGTGCCCTGAAGCCAGAGACCAGGGGTCTGTCCCTTTGAGAAGCAACTAGTTTATTAAACCCTAATGGACAGGCACCTACATGCACTCACACACACACACACACACAAACACAAACGTGCACACTCACACAATCATGTTTAATGTATAATGAATGAATGATTTATGAACGGGGAGGTGGGGGAGGGTTTCATATTTTAGGATAGTTTATTAATTTATACAGTACACCAGTAGCTATTTGAAATCATACCAAGAAAGGTATTTTATTTTCTCCATTTATTTCTCATTATCAGGTTTCAGCAACACATCACCGGAAGTCACAATATGCCCCTAAAAATCAGAAGCTCCCTAAAGCTATTTATTTAATTACAATGGCTACAGCATTTCATTTTGAGTGATTATTTTTCAAAGTGCGATATTCCAGTGTGTTAACGCCCTGTTTTACATGGAAAAGCTTCATTGTTTGAAACAAGAGCAGTCCCACATTGGTACGCTTGACTTGAAGTAAACAACAGAAAATGTGAAACCTGTATGAAAGTGTATCACCAAACAAAGCAAACGTCAGCTACCTATCTGACAAAGAGTTATCATGTCAACAGAGCTTTCTATAAAACATATATTGGCAATGATGACAAAGCATATGGAATATCTTCCTGTTTTGGCACAGTGTCATTTACTTCCAACGTATTCAATTTGTGGAAAGTTGACAGTTAACATAACGTTTGGTACTCCTGGCCTTTGTTGTAACGCATGTCTTTTTGAGTGTGTTCCTTGTCTGAAGGTCACATAAACATGCACATATATGCATCATTGTCAGTGGAGGGGAAGGTGGTATTCCTGTCTACTTGGTCAGCCACATGCTCACTGAAAACCAGAGCCTGTTGCTACCATACAGACAATCCTCACACACATTTACATACAGTGTATGTCAAGGTAAAGGCACACACCTCAGTTATCTAATGGTGCCCTTGGAAGCCAATGATTTACATCACAGAGAACAGTGTGAGCATAGGGGTGCTCTAGGGGGGAGGAGTAGGGATGAGTGCATGTTCACTTCCATCAGATGCTTCCACCCACAAGGGGAGTTCTGGACACAAATCGGAGAGTGTACCTTTACAGTAAGTCAGATGTATTTATTGCATAATCATTGTACCCTATACTGTAAACTCCTATTTGTCTCTTACTGGTTGTGTTGCATTGCCCCCATGTACTGCATTAGTGTCATTGTGTGTGTGTGTGTGTGTGTGTGTGTGTGTGTGTGTGTGTGTGTGTGTGCGCTGATGAGCAGTGCAGATGGTGTAGCTCTAGGCGACATTACATTAGGTCGAACGGCAGGCGGTGTGTGTGTACATGTGCGTGTGTGTGTATGTGTGTGTGTGTGTGTGTGTGTGTGTGTGTGTGGGGGGGGGGGTCATGTTAGCCAGTCAGGACCAGTTTGCAAGGACATTTCTGCAGACCTTGCCTTTGGCCATTGTCAGTACTGCTCATGTCTGACATTGGAGTGTGTGTGTTTGTCTGTTTAATATGGAAGACATCAGACATTGACTGAAGAGATAAGCGTAGTTTAAAGAAGGGTAGTTTGTTGTTGTTTTTTGGTCAACTGTCAAGTGATTTTTCAAATAATAATAGCAATTTTTCTTTTTCCTCTTTTGTCCGCTTATCACTCAAAGTCAACAAATAGCTAGTCTCAGCCTCTTCCATTCAATAGCACTACATCACATAAGCAACTTGTGCTGCATATTGTATACATAGACCCGTGTAAGCATGTCAGCACTGTCAGTACGTGGGTAGTGGATTTACATTGGCTGTTAGCTTTGTCACTCATAAGACTCCATACATAATTCTGGCGCAATGCTAGTGTGGTGGTTTATTTACTAATTTCAGTCTTTCCATTTTTTTTAAGCAGGAGTCAACAATACTCACATCCAAAAATATAAACACAATAATTGTTCTCACTTGTGCCTTTATAAGTGTGGGGAATGAAGGAATGGGCCCATAAATCCATCTCGTCTAAATACATCTCATCTTTGATCTATTATTGAATGAAATAGTATTTTATTTTCGTTTTTTACTGGTATTTCTATAAAAACAGACAGCTCGTTTGTTTTCAGTGTGCGTGTGTGTTATCAGTAGCGTGTGCCCATTACTGTGATAAATGTTGTTTAATATCTTGGTTTTGCTTTGCTCTGAACTTCCTAGTTGGCCTGTTTGACACCATTAGATAAAGGTGAAGGATGAGATTTTGCGTTCGTTGAGAGGCTGAATGTGCTTAAGAGATAAAAGGTTTAAATAAATAAATTGATTAACACATTGTGTGTTTAAGATCACTACAAGCAATGTGCAATGTATGTCTTTTTATTTATTCATTAAAATCACATACAGTATTTTAACTTGTGTGTATGAGACAATATGTCCTATGATTTTTCTCATCTCCTCTCTCATCTCATGTGTCCATTTATATCAACATCAGAGGCATTTTATTCTGAGAATATAATTATCTGGGACACAATGTGCTGCGTTTGTGTGTGTATGCTTATTTGGATATATTAGTGTGTTTGTGTGTACTATAAATCATTTAGTATTAGCTTAATGTTATCTACATGAAATAACAACCTGCAATATGTTTTCTCTCTCTCTCTAACTGAAATCTTTTTTATCAAGGGAAGAAAGCTTGGTATTATAGGACTTCAGGAATTATTAAACCCTTTACACACAAGCACACACTTCCTGACTGTCACTGCAAATGACTGTGACACAGCTGTGAGCTCTGCTGTAAACAGCTGTGACACAACCAAACTCGCACACATGCACACACATACAAATGCACACACACTACGACAGGGCTGAGCTTTGTGAGATATATAGGGATGGAGAGAGAGAGAGAGAGAAAACCAACAAATAGCTTTTGTTCATGTACCAGTGACCACCACCTCAAGAAAGTTTCAGCCGCCTAGCAGAGATTATACAGTTACATGTATTATGTACAAGTGTCATTATGCATTATGTATACATATGTCATCAGTATGCATTATTTAGTTAATTGCTTTGACGCCAAAGCATACTGTAGGCCTTGTATAAAAGTGAGAGGTGAGGAAGAGTGAGCAAATAGAGCAAACATGGGGTTTTGATAGGGTCTCCTATTTCCCTTTGAATCTTTGTTAAAAGTTTTTAAAAATGTATGCTTATTTATATTAAGCATTAGATGAAGATGAAAATTTTCAACTTTTTTGGAAGTTGTATATCTTGCATAGGGTTTAACATCTGACAACTGACACTGTTCAGACATGCTAAAAGCCTTGGAATTAAGTTACGTGTGCCTTGATCTCTCAACTAGACTCCATGTTGGGTCTTAAAGGTTTCCTAAAATGTACTTTTGTCTTCTTTCAACAGAGTCAGACACCATTCTGGGGCCTGACGTATTTAAGGGTGTGGCCAATTTTAGCACCTTCCTATTGGATCGTTCTTCAGGCATGCTGTTCATGGGAGCCAGGGACGCCATATTGGCCGTGGACACTAATAAAATGAACCAACCACCACGCAAAGTAAGCAAGTTGGTGTGTGCATGCGTGTGTGTGCGTACATGTGCATGCGTGTGTGTGTGTGTGTGTCTGTGTATTATATCATGATAATCCAGCACAGCCAATTTACCAAATTAGATTTAGATAACACAGCTGCATACATTATTGAATACATTTGCATAAAATGCATTATTGCTTTCCTAATGCACTCCTTCAAATTTGCATAATAGGATTTAATTGGCAGAAGAAACCCCCTCAATATTTACATGTTCACTCCTGTACAATTCAACAGTCAAGACTGTATCGTAATATAGCCCTGTTAAGGCATGCCTTCTTTACCATTGGATATTTTCAGCAAATCCAGTTGCTGACCTCAGCAAATTTGCAGCATAGTTCCATCCTAACGAGAAGCTGAATAACACCAAATTGTGTGGTTGGAGAATTACCTTAATAAGCGTTTTTTATGTCTGCGTGTCTGTCTCTCTGTCCGTCTGTCTCAGATCGTCTGGGATGTTCCAGAGGAAAGGAGAAACTCTTGTGTGGGAAAGGGAAAGACGAAGGTAAGAAGTGTGTGTGTGTGTGTGTGTGTGTGTTTGTGGTAGACTGTGTATGTGAGATAGACTGAGTCAGGACTCAGGAGTGCATGCCTTTACATGGACAAGACACTCTGGGACTGGAGCCAATGCTACTTCGGGAGCAGGTGTCTGTGTGTGTGCTTGTGAGAGAGAGAGAGAGATTGAATAACAGATGGCGAGAACACAATCAAATAAATCACAATGTATTAAAATAGAACAGAATCATAGAAAAAGATGACCGTTTGATCTTCTCCTTGGCTTTGCTCGGTGACACACGGCAAAAATTGATTCTTTGTAAACAAAGCAAGTAAGTGTGGCACCTGATAACAATCAGCAGAGCAATTAATGGAATGAATGAACAGTAATGAAAGTGAAGGGCAAGTTCTTCCAGGTATAGTACTGCCCATCGCCACAACACACAGCTCTTCAAGCTTCAAGCCAAAGCCTGGCCTCCTGATTAGAATAGAGGAATAGAGCAGAGCCAAGCCTATCCACCAGGATGTTAATAATACTGACAAAGAACTATGAGGCCAATGAAAACGTTAATCCATTAACACCAAGCTGCTCTTAGCATCAGCGGCACCACTGCTCCCTGTAGCCCTCTCCCCCTTCTCACTCCCTGTCTCCTCCATTCATGGCTCTCCAAACCTCCTGTCTGTCACTCCCTCTCTCTTTTCTGCGGAGGAGGGAGGGCTGGGGGGGGGGGTAACAGAAGTGGAGCCCGGGTCGATCTCAGTGACATGATGAGGGCTCCAGAGGGTAGCACAGTGTCTCCTCCCCCCCGGGACAGTGGGTGGGGGTGGGGTGACTAAGCCATTTGGAGCCCATCCAGGGAGCACGGCTGTACTGTAGACGCACACGCACCAGAGGAACACACACGTCATGGTTTCATGGTTGCCATGACGTAGATTTCCATTACAGCAGTGTGTGTGTGTGTGTGTAAGAGAGAAAGACAGAGAGAGAGAAGATGGCCTTTGGTTGTGTATGCGTGGGTTTTCATAGGTGGTCTACTCTTACTGGATACCAATGGGGGTCTCGTATGTCAGGTAAAACCACGGGGGTTTCCTGTTTCCTATCAGAATCATTAATACACCACCAGTTCTCAGAATCCACAGTGTCTTTGTTGGAGGTCAACGTTCCGATGTTTTATCTGACAGAAACTATAGGTGAAATCATCACTGATGCTGAATAATTTAGAAATGAACAATAATTATTATTATTCATAATACAAAAAAACTCATGAAGAAAGCTGAGATAAAAGTATTATCAGCTGAGTACAAAGGGGTGTGGTTGATCGAGAATTATTTATATTAATTTTATATATGACATTGCGTAATGTAATGGAAACAAATGGACTGTCGGACAATACATTAAGCAAAGAGTAATTGTTCACCTCATTTAGATTCAATAATATATTGCCAACATCACTCAATGTGTGTTGCTTGAATCACCCATTGAAATCTTCCTGCAGTTTAACCTGGAACTTTAAAGAATGACATATAGAGTAGCAGGCAAACCACAGGTACCTTAATTCATGCATCGTCATCTCCCCCTACAGGTGGACTGCAACAACTACATCCGTGTACTGGAGTTTCTTGGGGAGGGACGCATCTATGTGTGTGGCACATATGCCTTTGACCCCCAGTGTGCCTTCCTGGTGAGAGTATGTCTGTGCATGTACATAATGTGTATAGATATGTGCATGTACATACTGTATGCGTGTACTGTATATTCAGTTATGTTCAGTTCTGTTTTTTGTGTTGGCTTTGAAAGAGAGTGTTTTGGACAGCTGTAATGCCTCAGACATATGTGTGAGAAGCTGCAAAATAATGTGTCTGACAGTCTCGCACAGTCCTTCACACCCAAATCCTTTAACATAGTGACAGGCAGATGCACACGCACGAACAGACACACACACAAGCACTTCTCATAAGTAATCATTGAAAAATGCTGCAATGCAATGCAATGCAATGCAATGCAATATGAAGGCATTTAGCTGTTTTGTAGGCATGACATTTAATTCCTGGAATGTTCTCTAAGGCCTTTCAACACAAGAACTCCATTGGGCGACATCACAGTCAGCCACACTGTGGCATTCACATAAGACATTGTGCAATACTGGTTACAAAACAATAGAGCGCCATGATCAGTCCAACTCTCTCCTTCCTTCCATTTTAATCTGTCCATCAAACTCCTATCCCTCTCTTTGTACATCTCTCCATCTCCCCCAGAATGTGTCATCTTTCTCCCTGGAGCGAGGGAAGGATGGAGGGTTTAGGATGGAGACCGGGAAGGGGAAGTGCCCCTTTGAGCCCAGTCAGCACTACACAGCTGTTATGGCTGGTAGGTCTCAGCTGAGGAGTTGACTGATTGACTTGTGGTAGATTGGCCGATTGATTAAGTGATCGATGGATTGTTTTTTTTATTGGATATGTCAGTGTGTTTGTCAATATACAGTGTATGTTATATAGATAATAAAGTCACCCACTAAATCATTATAAATCTGATTATTAATTAACATGTGCTTTACAAAAGAGGTGTTTCTTACAAAGTGGTTTAAAAATATAATTTAAATGTATATGACTTTATGTTATGTTTGTACTTTGGTTTCTCACAGTATGCTTCTAGTGAAAGTGTAATATACATACAGTATGGTGCGCACAGTGTCAATTCAGTCAATTTGCAACATGTCAATGCAGTGTGGTGAAACTCAGCAAAGTGCTACACATGTAGGTAAATGTCTCTCTTTCTCTCTCTCCCCCCACTAGGTGGGGTCCTGTACACGGCAGCCACTAGTAATTTCCTGGGAACGCAATTCGACATCTCCCGGGCAACAGGTCCGGAGCAGGAACGCATCCGGACAGAGCAATCTATCAACTGGCTCAGCGGTAAGACACAAACACACACACACACACTCTATCTTTTTTCAGACATACAGTAAATATGTAATATGTAATCACTAGTCTTGGTAGCCTGTTAAAAAGACCATTATGATTTATACGTTTTTGTTTTTTTAATAAGTGCGTGCGTGTGTGTGTGTGTGTTTGACAGACCCAGAGTTTGTGAGCTCAGCCTTCATAGAGCATTCTGCAGACAACCCCGCGGGCATGGATGACAACATCTACTTCTTCTTCACGGAGGTGGCCCAGGAGTACGACCTCCAGGGTCAGAGTGCCAGGGTCAGAGTGCCCCGGGTGGCTCGTGTCTGCAAGGTAATGGCCTTGGCATCAGTGGCTGCAGTTTACCAGACAAGTGGCTAGGAGGCACTAAGAGCCAGCAAACAATTTATTTGATTTTAAATATGTTATTCTTTGTCCGATTTTCCCATTTGCACATATTTGATTAATATTACAGCTATGTGAGTTACACTACACTGTATACTGTAAAGTATGTGTTGAAAGAAAAGAAAACAACATGAGATGGAGGAATACTGGTAGCATAGTGAGGTCCCATGTGTTTGCATCACACCTGAGCCTCTTTGAAGAGAACTACTCAGGTGCGGTTCATCCACCTAGTTCTTGTGTTCAAATTATAGCATGCACATGACCATTGTGGGATATAGTTTTGTGGACTGCGCTTCTTAGGGTATGGGGGATTTTTAGTTAAAATGATGTATTATTATATATAAAAAAAGTATATACAAGATATAGATATATAAAAAACTGGAAAAACATGTTACTGTCACATTTCCAGACACACAAAGTTAATCTAGTTACCAATAAAATAAAAAGAAAACTTTACTTGATTCAATTCCTTGAAACAAGTAAATTGTCTTGAATGAAGTCATACGGTGTTATCAAGTATCCTTAAACAGCCTTGGTACAAGTTCAATACTGTACTCACGCTAATAACATAGCATCTGCAGTGTGCGCTAGTTGCTAACACTAGCATCTCTCTCTCTGTGCAGTCTGACGTGGGAGGGATGAAGACCCTCCAGCGGCGCTGGACCACCTTCCTGAAGGCCCAGCTGGTGTGTGAGGACAAAGGCAGCGGTCAGAGCTTCAACATCCTGACAGACGTCTTCACCCTGAGACACGAGCGGGCAGACCCCAGCAGCACACATTTCTATGGCGTCTTCACCTCCCAGTGGTAGAGGATGATTATTATTATTATTAATAAAACATTCTCTACATCGTTCGTTCCTATATCATTATGCAAAGCTAGACTGTTTACTGTAGTATGAGCATTAGGGGTGGGAGAATTTGCTAATTACAGAAGATAATTTGTGATCATCTTGGAAAACATACAATACTGACTATGCCAATCAAATCAAATATGACAATACTATTTAACGCCCAGTACCTTAACACTAGATAAATAGTAAATATTATATCAAGGTATAGTAATTCTATAGGTAATGTTAAAATAACAATTGGTTGTTAGAGTGTCCTGGAAAGTAATAAACTCAAGATATTCTATTATTTTTATACAAACTGCAGCATGGAGTCAACATTTAATCAATAAAGCTGTCTGTCTGTTTGTCAGTCAGTCAGTCACATACAAATTGTCTGCTGTTTCCTAGGGATTCTGAGGCGGTGTCAGCAGTGTGTGTTTATAGTCTGGCAGACATCAGTAAAGTGATGGACGGGCCGTATCGGGATCTGAAGAAGACCTGCGAGAACTGGATCCAACCTGAACCCATTCCCACACCGAGGCCTGGCCAGGTATGCCCATGAAACCACACCGTTGAACTAACTCTAAACTTGAGCTATATATACAATAATAGTAAACAAAACAGCCGGTAAGCTAAAGGTCATATTTTATTATCTGCTTGCTTTCTTCCCAATCAACTGCTAGTGTCTGAACAGTGCGATGAAGGCCCAGGGCTTCGAGTCGTCCCTGAAACTGCCTGACAAGGTATTGACATTTGTGAGGGACCACCCTCTGATGGAGAACAGTGTTACCTCGGCACCCCTGCTGGTCCGGAGGGGAACTACATACACCAAGCTGGCCGTGACGCTGGCTGCCAGTGAGCTGAAGGGAGTGGTGCTCCACTTGGGAACAGGTGAGGAGGGAGGAACACAGCACCAGGGGATGAAATAGCACATTGGGTACATTTTTATATGATGAATGAATTCAGAGCATAGTATCTACGAACTGGTTATTGTGATTAAGCGGTTTTGGACAAGACAGTGTGGGTCTGAATTAGAATGGACTGAGGGTGAGTAAAGACAGAGGAGGATGATAAAGAGGGAGGCGAGCACTGTGTTATCTCAGTGTGTGTTTGTGTTGTGTTGCAGACCGTGGGGAGATCCACCGGGTGGCAGTAGTGGGCCGTAACACCACATTACTGGAAGAAATCCCTCTCTTCCCTGCCCATGAGCCTGTCAACAACATACAACTGCACAAGGTAGAACACACGCACACACACACAACCACACAATCTAAACTTCACCACAATCATGTCCATTCAAATACTATTTCCACTTCCCCTAATCCCCCCCCCCTCCCCAGGGCCAGGCTCTGGTGGGCACCCCCCAGTCTCTGGCTCAGATCCAGGCAGAGGGCTGTGCGCTCTACACCAGCTGTGAGGTGTGTGCCCGGGCCAGGGGCCTGGGCTGTGTGTGGAGGGCGAAGGAGGCGGCCTGCAGCCCAGCCACGACACAGTGAGTCCTCAGCCGTAACAGGATGTCATAATAACACACGTTAGTGGGGGCAACGTGAAGAGGTTTTTCATGTTAGAAATAAGTCACTGAATATAACTGCGAACACGTTATGGCATTAACATGATCCACCTCTCACTCTCGGTCTCTCCCTCTAGGCCAGGTCCAGGTGACATGGTGGATGATGCCTTGAGGAAATGTGACAGTGCAGAAGGCAAGTGTCTCCCTCCTGGTATTTCTGTTTCATATTAGCATATCACGGCTATTGTCCATAGTGGTAGTGTAGAAGACTCCTGTGTTTTGATGCTTTTAATTGTTTCCCATTTTGGTAGTATTTCCCTATTACAGTAATAATAGTAATAGTAACAATAAAATACTGTACAGTATAGTGCGTAATGCACTGTATATTAAGCAGAAATGTAAACCCCATGGAATACAAGTATAAATTGAATATAAGGCTTGCAGGAACATACACATGCGTGCGTGTGTGTGTGTTATTGGGCTCCATATAAGCTCCACCCCCTCCGGGCAATAACTACACACTACCTACCTAACTACCGCGTTCATACTGACGTGAGGCAGTGAACCGCAGAGCCTACAGTACCGCCGGGGTTCCTATAGTAACAGTAAGGCACGTCCCACAGGGCGCTGCTCCCCCTCCACCAGGGAGCTGCGGGTGTCGGTGGGCCTGCGCCTGCTGCTGCCCTGCCTCCAGCTGTCCCCCCGGCCCTGCAGCTGGGAGCACCCCCCCGACCGGCACACCCGGCAGCAGCACTCGGACCTGGAGGTGACCGTCACCGGGGACAACCTGGGCACCTACGTCTGCACCTGCCAGGTACGGGCTTAGCTAGCAGGAAATATTTGGATAACTTAGCTAGGGCTAACTTCTTTAACTTAGCTGGTAATACATTTAGCAAATAGCTTAGCTAGTAATGCATACTTTTTATTATTATTATTAAATGTTTGTTTTAATATTAGCTAAAAGGTGACGTATGAAAGGTTTAGCTAATAGCTTTAGCTTAATTTTTTTTTTGTGGAGTATATTTTAAAGCCATTGGCTCTGCTACTACATTTATGTCAGTAGACAGAAGCTTATTGTTAATAAAAGTATGTTTCAGCAGTCTGGTACTTTCCAGTTATCGGTCATTTAGGCAACACCTAAGTAAGTGATCTATTTGAAACCAAAGAGTGTGTATGGACAGCAGTATTTCTGCTCGATATAAGCCCCCAGTGGGTTTTCTCTAACACCCAAACACATGAAAGAACAACATTTGACATCCTCTCTTCCCACCTTTGCCTGTTCCAGGAGGCTGGGCTGGGCATCGCAGACCCCACCCCCTGCCGCAGAGCAGCCTACGAGCTCACGCTGGAGGGCCCCAGCGTGAGCGGAGCTGTGTCCTTGGCGTGTCGTCGCCACCTGCTGGCCGGCTACATCCTCCTGTTCAGCATAGGCCTGCTGTGCGGCGCGCTGCTCATGTGCTTCCTCCACCGGCGGCAGGGCGCCCACCCCAAGGGCCTGCGCCTGCCCGACAACTCGCTGTCGTTGGGGAAGGAGCGGGACCTGACTGCGCCCCCGTCCCCGTACAGCACCAGCCTGCTGTCCTTATCAGACAAGCGGAACGGCACCACCATGACCACCACCACCACCTCCCTCATCAGCAACCAGGGCAACGGGGGGACCCACGGCAACAGCTACGCCGGCAACGCGCTCAACAGCGGCTGCAGCAGCCCCGGCAACGGCCACCACGGCAACAACATCTACATCGACGGCGGCTTCGACGCGGGCAGCAGAGAGTCGAAGCGTTCGGAGGCCATCTTGCCCGCCGGCATTATGGACGGCGGCAGGACGGGGGAGAAGGGGGGATATGTGGGGGGGAAGGTGGGAGAGGAGGAGGACGAGGGGCTGGGGGAGGGGCTGGGCGACAGCTTGAAGGGACTGGAGGAGCTACCCAGGTACACGCTGTGTAAGCTAGCGGCACCGCTGGTTCCGTGCGAGGAGAGCTCCATATGAACCAATGGGAGCCGACGTGAGCCGCCATGTGGCTCGCAGTGGAGCAGCTAGGGGACGCTGTGCCGTTTTGCATCCCACAGCGCAGAATGCCAAATGGAGAGCAGGGATGCAAAATGGCCGCTCACCAAAAGACTATACCTAGTGACTCGACATACAACACGCACGTATACCAATGGGAAGTGCTGCAGTGAGAAAAGACTCTATGAAGAGAGATTTAAGACATATGAGATGTTTATGCCCAAGCATGTGAGAACGACACAGGTGTATGCTCGTATACTGAGAGTGAAATTAATCATAGGAGATGACCGAAGAGAAAATAATAACCCATGCTGAAGCATTATCGTAAGTTATCTTCGAGAGTGACAGCTAAATGTGTAAAACTTAATGTAACATCTGTTAACATTCTGTAAAATGTTTTGTGCTCTGTGGACAAGTCTCTTGAGATCCCAAGAAGAGAGCGGTTTAATATCAAAGATCTAATGTCTACACTTGACATGGAAAAGCCATATTCTCTTTCTGCTAGTGTTATGTAATTTGCTCTTTCTCGTTCAGTCTTTCGACTGAATTTGCTCTATCTCTGTCTCTTTTCCTTTTGCCTAGTTGCACTGTGAGCGATTACTGCATGTAGCACTTTGATCCTCCTATTCAAACTCTCATTCTCCCACAGCCAGTGGATACAGGTGCCCACTGTATGTGGTCCAGCATGCCTGTGCTGGTCCTGGGCTTTGCAGAGGGCGCAAGGTCAGTCTCTAATGGCGAGCATGGTTATTCTTTGCCGTTTAAAAGTGGGTGGACGAGCTCATCTGTCTGATTTCAGTACTGTAATATTCCTAGTAAGTAATTTAATAATTAATAAAGAATTCAGTTTTTATATCATTATCGGTTTCATACAACAGACTGGCCATAACAAACCTTAAATTATGATGTATTGTATTGTTTTGTCATGTTTTGTAATAAAGCCTGAACATTTTACCTTTCCTGTACTGAATTTGTAGAAATAAAACAGTTGGTCTAATTTCAATAGAGAACAAGAATTCTAAAAATATATATTTGCACATTCCTATTATCTGTACTACAGTTGTATAAAAAGGTAATGTTACCTTTATGTTACCATAAAAAAAAAAAAGTTTTTATATTAAACCAGAGTAAAATAAAAATAAAAAAATACTTTAGAAAACTAAACTAGAGCACCATCTCATTCTAACCTCTCCCAACATCAACACAAATAACATGACAGCAAAGACAAAGACAGTGTAGACAACAAAGGCTATGGCTATACTTGACATTGTCATTTGCGTTGTACTATTACCATATTTAATAGTACAAAGGAATCAGCTTCAGGAGGAAAGGGTAATAATGGCAAGTGCAGTCTGTGTGGATGCAGATATGCATAAATTATTAATCCCTTTTTGCATGCATGTGAATCATGGTGAAAAATACGTTCTCTGCAATTAAATTATTTTCTGTTTTACATCCAAATATTCATTCATGGTACGTAAATGAGATTAGTTGACTTCCTATTTTACTGTCCTTCATACCTTTGCTTGTTTCACACCATTAAACGCTTTATCAAAACAGAAGTTAGAGTATATATATATTTCATATTTTCCTTGTACAATACCAATATGTTGGGATTATTATTTTTGTATTAATTTATATATCTTCATACCATCAACGAATACTGGAGCTTTACTCTTCATGTGTGCATGTTGTGTGTGCACATGGGTTTGTGTGCGTAAGGATATTTTCTGTTAATAAAAGTTATACAAGTTATTTTCTTGTAATAAAAATTAAAAAGCATTAATTGTAAAGCATTTCATAATTTACCATAATTTCATAATTACAACATAATTATAACTTATTGATAAACAAACATAACTTAAATATTTACTGGATGGTTTCCTATAAATCTGGGATTATTATTAAGTATGTATTCAAATTTTTCTGATTTAAAATATATTTAAAAAAAAGACCTAACATTACCAACTATTCCTAATTTTCATTCCTAGATTTAATTTAACAGGAGTGATAACCAGAGGAGATGAGTTCTTGCCTTCATGTGTAGAGCGAGGGTTAAAATATGGGTACAACTTCTTGGGAAAGCTCATACCAATATAGGAGTAGATGTGGTTCTTATTCTCCACATCGTAGAAACCCACTTCTCCAATATCACAGTCCACAAACACGCCCACGGTGTGCGGCTTCTCTGAGAGGTTAATACCAACAGAGGGCCGGTCGGGAGCTATGAACTCATCGTCACCCCTGAGCATCAAGACGCAGTACCCACTGTTCAGGTCAACCTGAGGGTGGCCTTTCCTATCAACTGTTTCCAAGGCAACACCAACACCCAGCTAGCCTTTCCCTCGACTTGTACTTGCACAGAAATATTTTTAAAACAAACTTCAAATTGTTCACAGCAAGAAAAAATTAAAAGTAAACATTGTAGCTGACATGTACAGGTATTTTTTTCTTCTTATTTAAAAACAGCCAGTGAAGAAAGGTAGGCTATACCTCAATAGTAGGCCTATGTGACAACTTTTTCAGGTAAGTAGGCTATAAGCACTTAACCTGACATGCCAGATGCAGCGAAAATAAATTGAAGCTTGCAAGATCAGGATGGTCACACGAGGCTAATAAGCACTGGCAGTGACATGTAAAAACTACATTTATAAGACGTTATTGTTGTCAAAGTGCAGTAAAGCAGAATGACTTAAGTATATAGAATACAATACCATGTTTACAACAAATTGTGTATGGGCTATAATTTAAGTTATAAATTATAAGACAAGTAGCCTACCTACTAGAAAAACATTGTTTTTTTTTATTTGTTTGAAAGGCCAAGATGACATGTGAATCATTTGCATTCCTCTCTCCAATGTGTACATGCGCATTTTGCACAGGCAGGCATTTCAATTCATTATCATAAATTGAAATATCCATTCCGTACCAATTTGATTGAAATGCAATAGTATATTTTTGTGACCTGTTAGTGTTGAGTTATTGAATAAATTGAGCAAGACTTTAAGGAAACAAAATGTTTACTTTTGGGAAAACGTATTATTTAATATGCAACAAGGAGGTTAGAATGTTTTAAGTATATGCCCAGGCAGGCATCAAAGTAATAGCACCAAACACATCTATATAAAATACTGCAGCTATACTTACTTTACTAATACATCAAGTATTACTAAGGCCAGCACATTTAGTCAGTGTGACTAATGAATATATGCAAATCAGAATATATTTGGACCATTAGGAAACATATGAGGGCAAATATTAATTGGTCTTTGTTTTAATTTTTTATAAACTGTAGGGTTTTGCCCAGTATGAAATACTATGTGTTTGTGTACTGTACTTTTCCGGCGAAAGGATTTTTTACAAAATGGGCAACTGAAGGGCTTTTCACCAGTATGGGAAGTCATGTGACGATAAGCATCGAACTTACGATTAAAACCTTTTTTACATATTCTGCAACTGAAGGGCTTCTCCCCAGTAGATGATCTCCTGGGATCATTAAGATTGTTTTTGGGGCTAAAAACCTTTTTACAATTAATACAAATGATGGGTTCCCTAGAACTCAAACCCTTATTACTTACAGGAACATGTTTCCGTATGAATGCGTGTGTGCATGGTTCTAAACCACCAGATAAGTTGCTGGCTTCTTCTGACAATCCACAGTCTTCTTCGCCAGCTTTTGTTTTTATGAGCTGTCCTACTGAGGTGCTTGCTAGAGGCTCTGGTTCTCTCTTCCCCTCAGTTGGCTTGGGACCAAGCTCTGATGACTGATTTTCTTCTTCATCATCCTCCCTATTCTCAAGAACAGGGATCAAAGTGAGCGTTATGCAATTCTCCTCCAGCCCTGCAAGCAGTTCTTGCCCCTGGCTGGTCCACAGTTCCTGCTCTCTCTCCTGGCTAGTCCACAGTTCCTGCTCTTCCTCTTTAATGCAGGGGGGCTCTGGCTCCTCCTGGTCCTGACACTCCACTTTATAGACAACATTCGGCTTGGCATCTGGAGGCATATAAGGCATACATGTATATTGTTTGTCTGGTAACATAGGGCGTTAACGTTTTTACACCTTGTAGTAAAATTAGCAAAAATGTAAAAGTAAGTAATTCTCTTACGCTCGCCAACTTATAACTCGAACGAAAAACACCTCAGTTCAATGTCATACGTGTGCCAGCAGATGGCGCAACCACGGCATACGTCCGTGTACACTGATAGACTGACTGTCCACTTCTCTGTAACCACCAGACACTCGCTAGACTAAATGTGAACAAACAACTGAGAGACGAAGAGAAAGGTGTTTGTTTGGTTTTTTAACACAACGCATATTTTCTGTATTTACATAAGCAAAACCGATCACACCCCATGCTCTGTACAGTTGCCTACACCAGAATTAGGATTGTACTGTAGTTGTATTATTATCGTAGTAGTACTTTTTTTTATGTTCAAACCTGTTCTGTGCAACTTGATGGAAGGCTTCAGAGCAATATCCAGCAGCCTGTAACGGTTGATATCGTGTTGGTCCTGCTTTATCACGATTTCTAACAAAGCCGAAATATGGCGAGCAGCTGTTTCCATCCGCTCTTTCACATACACGTTGACGGACTCTCCATGTGGTTCCTGGGATTCAAAACAACACAATACATCGTCCCCGGCTGCAGAAAGCTCTTCGTTTACCAACGACGTCAGCTGCGTTATGTGTGACATTGCATGCAGCGAAAACTTGGCGAACCTTTCGATTTGTTTTCTCAGTTGTAGGTTCTCCTCTCTGAGAGACACGTTTTCGTCAATAGCTAAATCGACAATTGCTGGATCCGGTGTAGAAGCGTAGTCGTGATCCCCGGGGACTTCATCAACCTCGCCTCTCTTGTTCCACTCAAACAACGCCGGGACCGCTCCCTTCTTTATCAGTCGGCGTCCTTTCTCTGACCCTGGCTCACGAAGATCCTCTTTTTTAAAATGCAAGCTACACACTCGAGTACGGGGTCCAAGTGGAAACTTATCCCTCCTAGTAGCGACAATCCATTTTTGCCTGGTTTGCGTATCGGTGGGAAACGTATGAAAACTAATGACTGAGTTGTACTTGCTGGAGGCTCTGCACAAAGGCACACAGCAATGTTCAGATGTATTCCTATCGGTTTTTTGGAACTTAAACGTCTTTTTCGGAGGCATTGTCGTCAAACATGATGTAACAGTAGACTATGGATAGCGGAAATAGCAGAGATTTGGCAGAGATTTGACATCTTCCCTAATTTTGTGACGGATCGCAACCAATGTTTAAAAGTGCATATCGCCACCTCCTGTGCAGGAGTGTGTTACCTCATAGCTTTAGCTTATTTGAGTAAGCTATTTCAGGTTAAAAATGAAAAGAAAGCATCAATCAATGGCATAAATAACGAACTATATTTTATGCAAACTCATACACCAAAATGTCACGTGTATGCCTTGACGACGTGAAAAAGGGTGTCCTGGAATTTCTGAAACTTTTAAAATTCTTTATTGTAGGCATTAAGGCCTATGGTAATTGTTTTGTTTTTTTAAAGCCTATTTATTTAATATAACAATTTTATATTTAAATAAGCATATTTATTCAGTTAGGTTATGCATGGACATGTAATATTAATGGTTTCTTTCCAGTACAAGCCTATTGTACTAAGAAGCCATTTTAGCATTGAAACACTAATTGTAGATCATTTCAATCAAAACTCAATAGGTTTGAGACTAAAATGAAATACAATAAAATAAAAATAACATTTGTGCAAGATTTGATTTACAAATATTCAATAAAAATTCATGGCAGGGTCTAGAATATTATATTTGACTGTGAATGTTTTGCAATTCTAATTAAAATTGTGACTTGTGATAGTTAACTTTGCAGAAAAGTCTTAATATCACTCAATGTTGTAGTCTGAGGATTTTCTTGTCCTTATGTAACAGATGTAGTTAGTATTCCATTACCTATTCACTCCTGCAGGAAAGAAATACAACACATAAATCGCCTTCTGATTTTCTTTCTTTCTTTTCAATGCAAAACGGCAGTGTGTTTCATACGTTCTTAAAATACAGACAAATATTAATTTAACATTACAGTATGTAGCCTATTGAATGCACACTACTAGACAATAACCATTAAAACAGACCAAAACAGATTGAACATAAATTTAAATACCGGTATCACAAACCCACAAAAAAATGATATCCAGACTGGATCACAGTGTCACCTAGTGGGCCAATTACAAAGGTGTGACTACCATAGAACTACGCAGTGACAGCTAAAGTTGTAGAGTAATTAACAAAGTATATCGCATACAGTGTAGAAGACAATATAACACATGCATCGTCTTTCTTGTTTTCTTTCTCCACCTCTGCTTCCTAAACATGCATAAAATGCACAGCTAAAATCTCTAGCTCTGCAGAGCTCTGCAGAGCTAGGCTATTTATGTTGGTCACATGACACGGCCCGCCTGCCAAGCATCCTTAAAACTTATATTTGAACAAAACAACTAGATAGCAAAAACATATTGTCAGTAAGCAGTGTGCATTAAAAATGATGATTTCCAAATAAACTAATAAATTAGTGCAGCAGCATTTTTCCACAGCCTACCGTCAACAATGCAAAACGCCAGCGTGAGGGAGACAGGACTACGTAAGATTAGCAAGTATGCTACAGAATACATGGTACGAAGCTATAAGTAGGGTCATTTCCACTGGAAACATTGATACATAATAATGGTAGTCTAAACAAAAATAACTCCATGAGATACATTTCACAAATATAAATTGGAAATAATAATAATTACAAAGTGAATTTTAACTATATTTAAGAAAAGTAGTTAATAATATCGCAGATCAGCCCAAGTCCGTGTTTGGACATCGAAAACTCGACTCCAACTAAGTTTCTTTACGTATTTTCCGACGAGCCAAGTATGCCTACGCGCACCCGGACTTACGTACCATGGTAAGTGCGTGCTCGTCCATGTTCTGAATCGGCTACACGCTTTGAAATGTGCCTGTGGTGCTGACCTACAAATACTAATAACTACTAGGCCTATATGTGTTAATTCAAATGTGGTACTGGTAGGTTATTGTAGGCTACACAGTCTCAATATGAACCGCAAATGAAACAGCTATCTTTTTTAACCCTCCTGTTGTCCTTATTATATCGTCTTGTGCCACAAGATGGCGCCACTTGATTGTGTCTGATTGAGTAGATCTCTTTATTTTCAGTGATGAGTGTATTTATTTTTGTATTAATTATTTCTTTATGTATATATGTTTTGTGTGTGTGCCTTTTAACCATCCTGTTGTCCTCGAGTTTCAAACACACTCCTTGTGCCAGCAGTGCACATCATATGTCTGTGCAAGCTGTAGAATTAGGTTTAGCGCCTTCTGCCATAAAGAGCTTGTGCGTTGGGTCAGTTTGACCCGGAGGACAACAGGAAGGTTAAGTAGGCACCACCCTGCATGCGTCCATATTGCAATGTGGGCTAATGGTGATCATAAACATGAAACTGCATGCACAGACCACGGGTCTGGAATCACTATCTCCGTGGCACATGGAATCTCATCCCGATATACCATTAGGCCTATATGTCTGTGCGCGCCCCCGATTAACAGCTGCGATCCCATACGTTCAGATGGCGCTTTGATGTTGCCATGTGTGATAGGCAATCTGACGTCATGAGAGACACAGCAAAGTATACTTGCCACGAATCGCACAATGAAGTTGCTACTTTGAAAATGCCAATGCCAATGCCAACGCCAATCTCTGCAGCGGCGGCAGTTATCAACCAGTCGTCCTGACCACGTCGGTTCAGCTGGTAAAACAGTTGGTACCGGAGCCTAGAGAGCTCTCGCGCGCTCGCGCGCTCGCACGCACAAACACGTTCACACAGCCTCCTCCTTCATTTGCGCATCGGCGGCAGAAACGGATTGGCAACGGAAGGCTGAAGCGCGCCTATCTCTGGATGCGTTTATGTTACATCACGTTTGCCGGAGAAAGGGGAGGATGGGGTTGGTGACGGGAAAAGGGAGACACCGAGCTGGGTGAAAAGGCGAAGAAGGAAAAAGGCGAGAAGAGTGTCCAGAGGACGACCGTAGATTATACTACATATAATGCTGTGCTGCCGCAGGCCCCGTCATCGTGAAATAGGATATCGACTTGCGGCGAATGGGGTGACCGAACCTGCCTCGCCGGGGAGGTCCCTGCCTTCGGCAGTTACCGGGGTGGGAACTGTCCGGGCCCGGTTCTGAGGCACGAAGGGAGGACGGAAAGGTAAAGGGGAAAATGCAGACGGAAGAGGAGACTGCGGCCGCACAAGAGCCCATTTTGGAGGAAGGGGCCGGTAGAGAGCAGGTAAGAGCGGGAACTCCTCAGTCTCTGCTTGAGCGCGTGAACGTGTAGCGTTATAAACAAGGTCTGTTTTAAGTTGCGCAAATGTAGCCTTTACAAGAATCACCACCCCGCTGCCATGTCAAAACCCTTTTAAATGTTATTATACGCAGTTATGAATTGTAATATTAATTTAGTAGTTTCCTGTCTACTCCGTTCACGCTTTCCAATATAAATATGTTATATGCTGAAGGACCTTGGAGGTTGCTACGTGCTGTATGTGGTTTTGGCTAAAAGAAATGTGAGACAAATAGCTTTTGGCTGCATCCAAAGACGCCTGTAAACATTGTAAAATGTTGATATGAAATTACAAAGGGAACTATTCTGTTCGTTTCTCTCATACTGGCACTAAGCCTAACATATTCAATAATAACATATAGAGCCCTTCACACCAACTTTTTAAATATGTGATAGTTGGTAAGCTATTACATCGTTACCTTTTCGATATTTTGATTTTCTACCTGTATATCGAAATGCTGTATGTAGCCTAATTAACCTGAAGGCATCTCCTTATCTCCAGGTTTACAGCTGTTTACACTCGCTATCTACAAAACAGTCTTTGGTTAGCCTACACTGAACACTCAACCCCTTTAGGCTGATGTTTCTACTGAGCTCTAGGCTACTGCTTGGAACTTCACATCACCACCCTTAATGGTTAGCCTTAACACTGAATGTCCTGAAAAGCAGTGAGCATTTATGTTTGCATTGTCTTCATGGTATAGAGCATTTGTTGTTTGGGGTGAATTGGCATCAGCTCAGACTGTATGTCAGATTTTACAGCTGTCACATTGACTTTGGTACAGTAGACTAAAATACTTGTGCTCTTAATTGCATTACACAATTTTGCAATACAGAGAATTCCAAAACCTGCACTAACTGTCTAGCTGAATAAATGGCTATTGTGTTGAGCAGTCTACATTTACAGTTTACATTTTGATAATTTAGAGATTCCAGAGTACATTTCTCAGTAGTGGCCATACATCACAATAATCATAGAGTAAACAAAAAATTATATTAGAACAGTGATTAGCAGTCATTAGAGCAATGCAACTGCCTCAAGTTACATTGGAAATATAACATCTTATTATGCATTCATATTAAAAATAAATGCAAGCTCACAAACAGGAATGGACCTAGAACTTACCACATCGGTCAGGGTTAAGTTGAGCCAGTTGTAAGCATGTAAGAAGTGGTTGCATTGCTAAATGCCTAAATACTATCTATTCTTCAGTAGTACAATTAGCCAGCTGCAGATAAATTAGCTAGTGCTAATTTAAAGCCATAGCCATATGTAGGAAATATGGAGCGTTGCTAAACCGTATGTTCGATCTGTCTCTCCTGTCTGCAGCAGGCCTGTGTGGTGTAACACAATGCATTCTGTCCTCTCTCTCCATTACTTGAATCAGTCAATCAATCAATCTTTATTTATATAGCACTTTTCATACAAATTAATGTAACGCAAAGTGCTTCACACTAAGAAGTC
>JAODUG010035655.1:0-18062 GCA_027564795.1 Aphredoderus sayanus
AGTGCACATCATATGTCTATGTAAGCTGTAGAATTAGGTTTAGCGCCTTCTATCTGCCACAAAGAGGTAGTGATTTGTGTCAATTTGACCCTGAGGACATCACAATGGATATATATATATATATACAGTATAGAATATATTAGTGTAAGGTTTTTAGAAGTACGAGTCAAAGTATATACTGTTTGTATACCTACAAATGTATGACTAAATGTGAATTCATGTACTCTATAACAGTTGCATTGTGTTGTACATGAATATCACTAATGGACGGACACCAGCACATTGTACATGGTACATGGTAGTAGAGAAACACAATAGCTAGTATCTACATATCTATCTACAATGGTCTCGGTGCAAGGCTGCCCAGACAATTTCACTTATTCAAGATCAAGGAAATGCTAAGTGATTGAGCTGATTTGCTCTTGTCTCGCTAAAAGACAGCTGGGTACTTGTCATCACCGGCGCTGTAACAGGATGTAATTAGCTGACACATCAGCTATTAGCCATTGCCCTTTGGAATATGGGGACTGCTGTATCTCTGACATGTGAGATGTTAATATCTAACGCCAGCGATGTGGTTTTACATCGCTGCGTGTGCCGCCATTAATCTGTCGCCCAAGGCACGGAGAGGGGTGAAAATGGGGTCAAACAGGCACTTGCATCGCAGCTGTGAATCCACTCGCTCCACTAAGCTCATCCGCCAGGGGTTGTGTTCATGGCCTATAGAATGAACTCGGTAACTCAGGCACACCTGGCGATGTGTAGTGATACTGTGTCTGTCTGTGTTTTCTTCAAGCAGTAAGAGCCTACATTATACTGAATGAAAATGTTAATCACCACAAGATTAGTCACTTTTTCATAATAACGTTTTAATACACACAGGGGTAATAGAGATTAGGATGAATCTTAAGTCAACAGTTTTTTGCTCACAAGACATTAGGATAAGAACATATATATATATCAAAAATAATAGCTGTTAATTCCACCTTGTGTCCTCGTAGGAAAAAGTTCCACCAAATATGCGCAGATTGACATCACCGCTACAGAGACTGCTCATAGAGTGGGCACCCAGCATGCACTGGGGCGGGAAGAAGGGCTGCACGCACTGGAGATGAGGAGGAGAGGAGCACTACAGTGACTTCCCATACACCCTCTCCCCCCGGCACAAACCAGCATGCTACATCATGGGAACAGCTTCATCCCCCCACGTGTGCATTTGATCTCTGTGTGTCCAATTGCACCCATACATCCAGCCCACTGTCTGTGGAAATGACTGTGGCTGGCTGCACCTAGAAAATAAAGATGTATGTTATGGTTTGAGGAGGGGGAAGGGGGTTGTTCTAATTCCAGAGCAGTGCTTGAACGGAACGTGCTGACGCGTTGTTGTACAGACACAGGAGGAACATTTGAAGGCTTCCCCTGGATGAGTCAACCATGTCATCGCTATAGCTTCAGGCAGCGTTGTATTGAGTCACTGCACGTATTCACAGCTCTCCCAGGCATGCTCTAATGAGATGCAATATGCTTTTTATGGGCCGTGTTAAATAGGTTGAGCAGGGTAGTGATAGTGGCAGGTTTTTTCCCTTATAAAGAGTGTCACCCTCAATTATTCCTTTATGATTGTGATTAATTAAACAAGAGTTTGCCTGAAAGCCTTCAAATTACAATATATCAACAAGGTTTTGTAGAAAAAAAAAGTCTTATTTGGCTTTGACGCAATCTGCAGAAACACTATAATGTAAAACCATTACATAAATAGTGAAATTGTGAAAATTGCAGTAATGGGTAAAATGTAGTCCATGTGGCTTTACAATATCCTCCCAGAAAATGATTGTATTTTTATTTGACATTTATATCTTCAAATCTTCATATATCTACATTATTTATTTGTAGTTGTCGGATTAAAAATGTGAGTTTTATTTGTGTTCTGTAAAGATTATCTGGTTTTTCTCAGTATATTTTATGTTTCTTGTATTCTTTCAGGTATGTGCAATTTATTGCATTGTTACATGTAAATATGTTTTTTCTCTATTACTCTTTCTATTCTAGTATACATGTATATAAGTATACATGTGAAGCTATCATGTATGTACATTTCTGTAAAACAAATAGATCAAGGACAGTGCCAGTGTTTTTTCTAGTTACTTCTTCTTTCCATTTAATATTACTCAAACTGATAATAATGCATTGTTAAAGTTTAGATCAACACTACATGTGGTTTAATGTAACCGTGCTATGTTTTACTACATAACAGGCTTCCAAGGAGCTATGCATTTGTTATAAATGGTACTATTGTGCTGATGTTTTGCCATTGCCAATTCAATTTGTTCATTGTTCACTGTATGAACAATATAGATTATTGTTAATCAGTTAATCTACTGGGCTAGTGTTCAGCACCTTGGACAGAGCCACAGATTCAACAAGGATTCCTTCATAGTGTTTAAACTCTGCTATTGTATTAATGCTTTTTGTTTTGGGAAGGTATTTCCATAGTCTAAACATACATAATGCTTATCATTTGATGAATTATAACCATTAGCATTTGCCTCTTGTTACCATCAAACCCATCAAACAAAAAATATATAATTTGTACCAGAGTGGGTTCTTCCTGCAGTACCACCTATCACCATGGATGTTTCAATCTTTGAGTCAAAGGACAACCTAAAACAAAATGGTATTTTATTTAATGTTGATGTGTTCTGTTGTGCATTGAAATAATATAATAGGCCAGAGGTTCCTCTAAGTCAGTATATTTAAATACATATCCAGACATATCCAACCTCATTGATTTCTTTTGTGTTCAAGTACACGTGTAATCAGTAGGGTTCCAACAATAGTGACTATATAGACTGGAAATCATGTTCCTGTCTGAGAAATGTCCGGTTTGCCTCCTGAGAAAATGGCATTCTTTAAATAAGTAATGGCTGCGTGCAAATTCACCCTGTTGGCTTTGTCGTTCCCACTTCTTGTCAGAAAACATAATCAAACAACTCAATCTGTTTAATTATTAAGTCAGCTTATGTTTTTTACTTAGCTTTTTGCTAGTACATGATATGATTTGCTGTCTGAAAGCCGAGCAACAAAACAATTTAGACCAGGAATGAAATTGTAATACAAAGCATGAGTTATTCCTGAGTGACACATACTGTAGCTAAATAAGGGCTATTGCTTGTTTTTGTGTATTTGTGTAACCAACATTTTGTTTATAGTTAAAGAACTTTGTTTTGGTTCACAGATTGGTCTTCAGAGTACTCTACTAATGCCTCAAATATATGTATCCCTTAACTACAACAGGTTGTTTCAGAAACAGAAAGTAGCTGGAAATGTACTTAAATATAATATCACGAAATCTTGCTTCAGTTTCAAGAACAATCTGGAACAAAAAAGTGTGCATGTTTCAGAATCTTAACTGATGAAATTGTCCAATTATCCATCACCCTGTGATCATTTGAGATACTTTCATGGGTCATTAATACAACAATGGATTCTCCTTTGCTCATATCAGTGATCTGTTTTCTTGTAAAAGTCAAGTCTCACTATCTCACTTAGAAAATGTAAGTCTAAAAAGGTTAGGCCTACTCTGACCACACACATTGTAGTAATTACTCAAGTATAATAGTAATATAAATTATAGTGATGCTCTATATACTGTACTGTATGTAGCTTTACACCATTGTATAGCCTGATTTTGATTTGTGACTTTCAAATGTCTGCATGTGTCGCTAATAAGTCAGTTGCATTAATGTTTTAGGTTATAACATTTCCACAGTGATTTTCCATTGTTATTTCCTGCTTCTAGTTTAAGCGTGTAATTCAACAGGTGTGTTTGGCATCGCTAAGTGTTTAACAATGGCCTTGTAACCCCCATACTGGTGTTGCAACCCACAACCCTTACAAGGTCTAAGTAAATGTTATACCTCCACAAATAGCAGTTGTTCGCTCTATGCGTCTCAAGTGATTTGTTGCAAATGGGCAAGGCCTCCGGGGTTCGGTAACATTTCCAAGCAGCAACCCAATAAACTCTGGTCACTGACCTTTCTACTTGGTCATTGGGCAGTGGTCATTGGCCTTGTTCAGCGCAACTCAATTATGGACCCTCATGTCCTTACGTAGTCAGCACCACCAGGCATCTTGACAAGAAATGCCTGGTTGTTGTCACGCTGGAGTGCAGCCACTCTCTTGACCCAATGCACTTGTTGCAAATGTACACACAGATAGATACACACGTGCTTTCTTTGATACGATTAGAATTAACAGTCATAGTCCAAAGGCATTAAAAGGTGCGCTGTTCAATTGCGTTGTAGCAAAACACAACTCTTCATGAAAGTGTGGGAGGTTTAGGGCAGAATGCAAGCCTAGAAGCACTTGGGGGAGTAGCCAGGTCCAGTGACTTAGCACTCAGGTGTGCAAGGAGTATGTGATGACATTTCAAACTAAAAGCACGAGTGCATGTACACACACACACACACACACACACACACACATACACACAGCAACCCCCAGTTAGTTGGTACATCAACGGTTCAGTGGTTCTCTTAATTCACTCATTGACAAAGCTTGATGATGGGAGCACTTTTTTCCTCTGAGAGTCTCTAGATGTGATGAGCCCTTAAATATTCAAAAAGCTTTTTAGATTAAACCAAATTACTAAATTAAACTTCATGACTGGGTACATTAGTGACTTACTTTTACTGTCCAATTTTCATAATTATCGAGACTGTGTAAAATTGCATGCACTGTGTTTAAAGGAGATTGCTGCTGAATATTAGCTTTTTTAACTTCAATCCCACTGAATAGAGAAACACTGGCCAATCAGCATTCAGGTGATAAGTTCTCTTGGTGGGTATAGCAATTTGTGCCTTTGTCTGAAAAATCACCTTGTAGATCTTGTTTGGTTGAAGGTGGGTCATCAAATGTCTGCTAGCACGTGTTTGGAAATCAATGTCAACCGTTTTTTGTTCTAATTAGTTGAAAGTGGTCCAATCATCCGCTAATGATTTGATTAACGCCTACAGTATCAGCATCACCTTTTAGCAGGCCACGAAGTTGATAGAACTGTATGAACTTCAGTGGATGCTGTGAAACACTGAATAAGGGAATGACTCACTTACAGAAGTGGACCATCATTTTGACACCCCTACTGACAACCCACTCGCTACAAAACAACAGATTATTTGAAGGTCGTACAAACTGTGTGTATCTTCTCCTTCTGTGCAATACAGCACAGCACTCTCCTGCCACCAAAAGAACTGCTGATTAACTAGAATAACTGGAATCATTCACATAGCGTATAGTATTTACAACAAAAAAATATTTTCAATACAATATCCTTTGATAAAGCTTTCCAAGCCAATGAAGATTAGTATGAGCATCTATTTGGCAATAAACACTAAGGTGATATAAGTAGTATATACAAATTGAAAAAAATGCCAGATTTTCTGCTTGTTATGAGACACTTATGATGCATTAGGAATGATTGCTGCTGATATTAATCACTGCTCATTAAAAGCAAAAATATAAATAAGTGTTAGTCTTTGTTTTTAAATGTTCTCTTCATTTACACACAAGAGAGAGTAAGTGGGAGTGAACAGGATGCAGGCTATAGTAAACACATTTGAAAGGACTATACAGACAAAGGCTCTCCTGCTTCTCATGCAGCTCATAATGAGTGATTGTATGGAACAAAACAAAGTGTAATTTTCGAGGGATGATGTAGAAATATTGGCATGATCTGGTGATGGAGTGTAACCAACCACAATTATATTGTGCATTGATTATTTTTGGTTACATGATGCTCGTAATGGGAATATATAATTACTGGATATAGTAAATGGCTCTTGATATAAACCTGTAATGGCTACCTATGATCACCTGTGCAGTCATAACACTGTCATGGATAAAATATTGATAACATACAAAGCTGATGTTAATAACAGATAGTTGTGATGGAAAGCAGTACACATCACGTTTTAATGAGCAGTTATTCCTTTAGTTTTAAAATGACAAGGTAAGTACATTTTAAGTGTAGCCTATCATCTTAAATGTAAGGGTTACATTCATAAAAATACAAGAGCCGTACATTTTTCTGATAAGATTTACATATATTTATGGATTATTATCTCACAGAAAGTCCTTTCATGAGATATGAGTTTTATTTATAATTTCACTTGAACTCACTCAAAAAAATAAGGCATTAAGACACTCTTCTTCAATTGAATAAATATGTTTTTATTTCAGATAAAAAAATGTTTTATAGTGCAAAGTGTATAAACTCTGTACAGATGTGCTAAAAGAAAAAAGACCAGTTTACAACAGTGATTGTATCACCAGTAAGGTAATGCAGTGGGGAACCTGATCATAGACGCAGTTAAAGAGACTTCATGATAATTGAAAAGTTTAGTGTCTGGTGTCTGCTAAGCTTATGAAATTGGAAATGAGATAACCACAGACTCCTAACTGTCCTGTGGTTGCTTCTTCCTTACAAGGGCTTGATAATGAGTTGTTGAACTGAGGGACAGGATCAATATCCCACTCTGTAGATCAGCATTGAGCTGGCTTCCTACTTAACTATAATATATATATATATATATATCCTTATGCCATGGATATTTTATTATCCTAAATATTCACTGTTTGTATTTGTATGTCAGCTGTTTATGGGAGTAGTGTGTGCCTAGGAGGGGGGAGGAGTAGAGATAAGTGCCAGCCACTCAGATGGTCTAGCACCCCCTAGAGTCTCAAAATAAAACAATGCTGGTTTAAACCACAAAAGCAATTACCAACACAAATTGAGGAGTATCCCTTTAAGGTTAGCATGATGATGTAGACTCCCATAAGTGTAGTGCAGGTTAACAGGTTGTCCTTTGTTTAGCAGGTAGTGATGACAGCAAACTACACAAGAGCTCTCAAGGCACCAAGGCAATTTAGGGGTGTATTGTTTCCAGGGACAGGCAGCATGTAACAAAAGAAAAACAGCTGAAAGGGAAAGTATTAATGTGCACTGGCTTGGGGGAATATTTGGTGATTATTGACACTGTTTTTGCATTAATATTCAAATTGCAGTTGTTCCAAAGGCAAAGAAACCATCAAGCTTTCAAAAGAAATGCGTATAAAGCATTATTCTACAATGAAAGGCTATCTGAACGTAATTGTAAGATGAATTGCTTGAATATGAGTATTTGTATTTACTGTAAGGTACAAAATGTCTTATACTAATAAATATTATTTCTTTTCAGAGATGACCACAGTACAGTATGTGTTCAAACCATTACAATTTAAAAAAAATCTCCTGTAATGAATTAGAACGCTTTTATAAGAGATAAAAAGTATTTCACAGCTCAGCAACCAAGTATGTTCTGTTCAAGTCTCTGGGGTGGACTACAAAAAAGTCTCCAGAAGTCCTTTGATGTTTAATGTAGTGATAAGATAAAGGTTATATTCCTTTACAAGCCTGCTGGGAGAAGGTGGTCACACTTCCTGGTCCTTAACTCAGTTTAGTGGTGTGATTCTCTTCACTTAGATGTTGCATGGTTCTGAATTGTTAAACGAATCATACCTTCCAAAGCATTGTGTGTGTGTGTGTGTGTGTGTGTCTGTGTGTCTGTGTGTCTGTGTGTCTGTGTGTGCGTGTGCGTGTGCGTGTGCGTGTGTGTGTGTGTGTGTGTGTACTAAGGTAGGTGTTATATTTGAGGTTGTTGTATTTTGACAATGCCATCTCAACATATTCTTAGAATATCTTTGAGTTCTTCAACATTCCTTACAGTACAACACTTCTTATAAGATAGCTATCAGCGGTAGAGTGATGTGAGCCTATGGTGTTGTTCGGGTGCAGTAAAAGAGGTGGGGGCATAATCTCTATGAGATCATTTCTCCTCAAAGCAAAAAAAAGAGCTAGAGCTATCTGTCTGATTGTAGATGTCAAGGGAAAGATTCACGATGAAAATAAGTGTTTGTAGTGAATATATTGATTTCCTCGCAACATGGAACCATATCACTCTTTGCGTTTACAATTAGAGTTGCTAAATGACATAATTGTGATTTAGCAGTCTTTTTGTCTAAAGTGACTTACATTGAGTACAGTTACACGCATTAAATATCAGGTAAGGGTTAGACATCTTGCAGAAGGATGCTTTAAGACAAGGCATGTCTCCCATCAACCCAACCAAAAGCCTATGGTGCTTCTTTCGGGATCAATTACTAAAATATTCTCGTATGTTTTTGAAAATATAGGAGAATTGCGTATTGACATTTACACGCTACACTTCAATATAACAATTGCTTTTAACTTTATTAAGGGTGCAGTGAAATGAAAACTGTTCATAGCCTCTTGATTTAGAGGGAATATGTAGAGACAAAATATTATTAGACAGTTCATGGATTAAACATCCGCCTTAATTTTGTACAAAGCATGGCCTTTCCTTGGCTTGACATTTATTTTCCATTAAGGCGGCTGAAGGAAAGGAGGTCCTCAATCCTCTACCTGGACCTCTACTCCCTGTTCCCCTCGTCTCTTTCAATAAAGACGAAACACGAATCCCTCACATGATGGCCAGACTATTGGGAACCATATAATAGAATTTAGTTTTAGTCTTCTAAGAAGAGTACAATATTCCCAATGCTCTGTACAACTATACAAATCAGAGGGCACAGAGTAAAGTATCAGCATGTTTAAAAGGTCGTAATAGGGTTTAACAATAGTGTTACAAATGTGTTTTTTTGTTGTTGTTGTTTTGGTTTTGGTTTTAAATTCAGAGATTGCATGCCCCTCCCACACCTGATGCTATGCAGCCCTGGAGGGTGCCTTAACATAACCAAGAAGTGGAGTCAGCGTTGCTGCAGAAAGATTGAATTCCTCCCCCTTCAATGCCATAGGGTGCTCCCTCAGAAGCTCCTCCCCCCAAATTGGACAAGCATTGCCAAGGCTGGGATATTGTTGTGAGGTGCAGTCTGCACCACTTTGTATTCCCATTTACAGAGCCAGGGCTGCGTAGAAACACCAGATTATTATTATTAGACAGGTAGCAGACCGTGAAGAGATAATTGCAGGATTTTACAAAAAGTGTATTGTCTTATAATTGCTGACTCCACTTTTCATAGGACCAAGGCCAAATTCAACCAGAAATGAAATCAAAGCTTGTGCAAGATTTTTGCAAATATTTCGAGATATCACAGGTTCAAGAGGTCACAAAAACAATCTCTTTAAGACCATGTACTATTCACAAAATAGATAATGCCCTTCACCAACTTGAAGAAAATGTTCTGACTGACTGTGTGTATAGCTGCCAGCATACCCTGTTTAAAACCTCACAGTGATTATTTTATGACAGCTGTAATTGAGAATGTTGAAATATCAGCAAAGGGAAGGTCTTTGGTGAAAGTACAACATATTGGTACAGTACATTGTAGACTTGAGGTGATGCTCTTTGATTTATATGATATTTGTATTTTCTGAACAGAAACGTTATTTAACGGTGCAGCCTCAGTGAGACTGAAAGTGTCTTTCAAGAGGGACCTTGGGAACATCCTACTGTTTATATACAGTACATTACATGTACTGTATATCACACTTCTTTTGATCATGTTATATCTTTAAAAATAACTACACAATGTGCTGCTAGCAAATATATGATTTAACACTACTTTTTCCATATACAATTCTTTTGCATATAGAAATTAAACTCAATTATACTGCAGCCAAACTTGAGTGACATTACTAACAGAGGCACCAAGCAACAGAGCTGTATATTAACCTTTCCCTTTGTTTTATTATCATGCATTAGATTGTTGCAAGGGGAATTACATTTGACAGGCAAGTCTTCTGCCTTACTAGTAAGGTGACGAGAGCACATTTGTATGTCTTGCACACAAGACAAACACAGGCGCGCACACACACACACACACACACACACACACACACACACGCACGCACACACACACACAGTGACTTGTTCACTGAAGCGCTATGAGCAAGCTGCTTACTAAGGCTGTAACTGGAGATAAAGTTGTATAGGCACAAGAGCGATGGTGGTGATTCACCATTTCATTTCCATATAGGACAAGACGTTATTTACATATACTGTATGAGGTGTTGGTCCCTCTGATCAATGGTGTATCCAAACTGCTTGCAGCTCACTGAGCTAAAGTCACAACACATTTCGTCTACTGTGTGCCCGCATATACACACAAATGCATTTTTTTATATTTTCATGTATCTTCATTCTAGAGAATGAAACAGTGTGACAGTAGAAACAGATAATAGCATGTTTTTGTTGGTATAATGCAGTGCCTGGGCAGTGGAATAGGTCATTTCAGACCCGCACACTTAGATGTCCCATTATCCTGTTTGGAGGAGAGGTTTCAAAAGCAACTTTGTATTTCATATTAGCAAGGCTAACCTTGAGCCCATTAGGCTAATGCTAAAGTTGAAATACATATCCATTGTGTGTGCGGTAAATTGCATCTACAGTATGATGTTTGAATTATTGTTAAGTCCTTTGAGTATTTTATTATTGTGTATTGTGTACATATAATGCTTTAAGATTATTTAAAAACTATAATTTACTGTAAATAACACTTAAAAAGCTTTTATGTTTTACCCGTTCCAATGAAGACATCACAGAGCACACATAGCCCTTACCAAAATGTGTATTTAGTTAGACTCCAGTCCTTCACTCTCACCAACCTTCCCACCACTAGCAACCGCCATTTTGTTCATTAGCACTGCCACCTGCTATCACGTCTGAAATCCCTCTATTCTGCAAGGCAAGTGCAAACCATCTGACTACATGCTAAACTGCAGTCATTTTGCTTCACTTGTAAAGGACGAGCCTGCCTAGAAAGTATTCTGTATGGACTGTTAGAACAGTGTTTTTGAAAGTGTGTGATTAATCTAAGACATGGCAGGTTCCAAATTAGGATATATGTTAGGAAATAAGATTTCTTGAGTGTTTATTAAGGCTTTTCTTTTTTTTTTACAGTTCTTTAAAAGTCACATATGAATTTCATCGACTTTCAATTACGTCTGAAAACCTTTGATGAACAACAGGCATCAGGTTTGAAAAACAATATAGTTTCTCAGTAAAATGTATATAATCAGACATGACAAAATATCATACATGGGTGGTTTAAGCATAGAATATATAGGCTATGCATATACATTAATGGTTGAATGCCTAAATTAATCTTTTATGTTCTATAAAAAAAGGAAAATTAATAACAATGCATTACATATTTTCATATTTAAGAATAATACTATAATTACCAATAATGTTAATGAGCCGTTAATGGTCATTGCAATATTATAATGGATTTTGTAGTGGGAATATGTATACAGTTACGCAGTTATTCCCTTTCATCTTTGTTGCTTATTTATTCTTGGAGACAGCTTCATTCTGTTTTTCCTCCAGTTTCCCTGCTGTTTTGGCTAAAGTTGAGTGACATGAATGTTTTAGAAGGTCAGGATGCCTAAGCAGACACAGCATATGCTATGTCTCACTGAAAGAAATGTACATGATCCATTATTCATTGGGTCTTGTTTATAATTTGTGAGAAAGATGTTGAGTTTGTAGTAAAGTGTGAACACCATACACAATAATGAAATACATGCATACTAGACAATGCTATGGAGACAATGAGCACAAGTTTAATGTTATAAACTGCTTGTTTTGGGGCGCTGTGGCTCAAAAAGGTTGAAAACCATGACCACAGATCACAAGTATTGTGTAAGTAAGTAGTGTTTAATACACAAACAGTCGCAGAACAAAATACGCATGCAGCTTAAACAGCTTGAACTTCAAAATAACAGAAGAAGGGATGAAACAGTTCACTACAAGAGACTATAAATATAAACAAGAGACTTATTACATTTTAAATAGGTATGCTAGCTCATTCAGTATACAATACACAAATTAATTTTTTTAGTAGAAAAGCAATGGTATAGTATCAGAAGTATAGTATCACAAGTTTCTGTTTGTTCAAAGACTAATTACAGGACAATGATTTATTTAATGAAATTCAAAGAATTGTATGGCATTTTTATATTAAAAAAATGAATAGCATTGTTTCTTATTGTTGTTATAAGTTATTAGCCTACTAGGTTTAGTTTGACTTCGCTGTGTGAATCAGTCTGGAGAGGCAAGCAATCATTTCAATTCTATCCAGAAAATCCAGTGTGTGACCAATCAGAATTGTACTGGTACAGTAGCTACGGGCGTGGTTTAGGTGTGATGACAGCGAAAGAGACTTGAAAACAATCCTACAGATACACACATGGTTCATCTAATCTCATGCATTTTTTGAAAGTGCCTTCCCTTTTAAAACAGTTTCAATGGACTACTCGCCAGATGGTTGTGTGCATGCAATTTTGTGGGTGTTACAACCATATGGTGTGGCAGACTACCAAGTTATTGTAGTTATAGTGGTTTTCATTTATTTCCTACATGTTGGTTTAAATGGTTGGACAATAGAACAATTAACTATAGAATAATATATTTCACTCAATTTAAACTTTCAGTTTAATCTGCAAAACATGAAATAAGGTCCTCAATCTGATGTTCAGTTTATAAGGAACCTTTTGTTCATGCTAGATCCTGAAACAGAAATGCTCAGTTGATGTCAACCACACTTTTAAATATATATTTTCTGAAAATATACTTCTTGAGAAACAATAGAAATTAATGCCAACTGACAACACATTATTACAGTATTTGCTGTACATTGGCAAGAGGAGTTATTTAGGTAAGAAAGTTACAGTCATCATCCCAAGTGAAAGAAATTGCTTATGCTCTGCACAAAATGTACAATTTACTCTAAAAATATTGCGATACAGTATTGTAGCTCAAAAAATGTCAATATAATGGTATGTTATGTAGCTTGATTTTATTCAATTGTTTATAGTCTGTAAATTACATATTTCTATACCAATTATGATGTTAGTCTGTTGCGGAAGGCTATTATGTTTGATATACAGTTCATGTAGCTAACAAGTGAATTACAGGTGAAAGAGGGAAGATCTCTTTTTATTTCCATTCCAATGCAAGGAAACACTAAACAATCTTTTGTCCTCTGAATAATTAAACATGGTGAATAACTGATGAGATTGTGTGGTAACAGCTTCGTGGGCGTTTTGGACAGAGGGGAATTTGTTTTTTTTTTACAGCAAATGCTTTGGTCCTACTTATAGCAGTCCTTACAACCACATGGGTGAAAGAACAACAAATCCCTTAACAACCGACCTTGACAAGTCTATCACACTTATGTTGCATCACTGTCTCGATTTAGCAAACATTTTCGCACACCATATGACAAGCACTTCAGTAGAAAATTAGCCTAATTGTCAGAGGTTATGCTATGTGTACACTGCACAATGAATATTTCATACAGTCAAGTCTAAATTAAATTGATGCCCAAGGAAATGCTATCTGCTGCTTAAGCAGCACCACACGCAATACACTTCACCTATTATAGTTAAGTGACGTCATAGTATATTCGATGATATTGATTTGGCTGCTGTGTGCAACACAAAATCAATTCTGATTTCAGAAACCCAGCAATTGCCATTGGATGTGCAAGTGTGATAGATGAGTATTGGATATGCCTGAACTTTAATTAAGATGTCAATCAAAATTGGCTCCCAAACTGGCAGTGTGTGTTTTATGGAACAATCTAGAACTGATAGGGTTGTTGGCAGTTGTCAGTGATGAGGACTGCATTCTGATTAGGTTTATATTCCACTAGTGCTGGATGTTACTACACATTGCCAACCATGACACCACTCGAAACAAATACTACCAGGAATGAAACATGAAGAATGACCATACAGTATATGAACTTGGGCTAGTAGGTCACTAAACAGACATAATAGCCACTAACCTTTGCCACCATTCTCATTAATGGTGGATCAACAGTGTGGAGAGTTTGCTTTCCTGACACTGTTCAAATCACTCATTAGCTTTACTGGCTGCTATCCTTCTAGCTCGTTGATCATTATGACTGGCTTCATTACGGAAATGTGGTGTGTACTCACAGTCAAGCCCCTTAATTATTTATTATTTGTACAAATGTTATTTGACGTACAGTAGGAGAGGAAGAAGGGAAAGTCACAGAGAGCCTTTGAGAGAGACTGTTTTGTTTCTTTGCCATAGTGAAGCAAGTGTGAGAGTGCCTGTGTACACTTATGTTTGCCTTTAGTTTAGAAGCAAGTCATTTTAGAATAGCTCCTGGCATGACAACATGTTTTTCTATAAAGCCTGCTTAGATCAATCACTGGAACATTACATTGAAATGCAACTTACCATTACCATTTGATCATTTATCAGGCGCTTTTAAGAGTTCAACTCTTATGTACGTATTAAGGTCATCTTGCTCAAGGTAGGTTTACAGGTTGGCCAAATACTATCAGCGATATAACGCAGGACATTTTGGCTTGGTGTCAACCACCTTAACCATAATTACACTATTCATTGTAAGCCATTCAAACTTGACCTTCAATATATTCACTGTTCCAGCTGAAGATATTGTTAACTCTCCTTGGGTTTCAAACGCACTGCCGTCAGTTGGTGCCAACTGCGGCACATTTGTCCGTGTTGTGGTTGGCGTCTTCTGCTGGCAAAAAAGGTAGTGCATTGGGTCATGTTGACCCATAGGACAGCGGGAGGGTTAAACTACAAAGTCTAAAAACAGCAAGGCTTGGGTGAATGCGTGTAGGTTGACTATGTCTTCATACCTGTTTTTTTTCCCTCGCTTCTCCTATCTTTAGAAGAGCATTACCTTCATGATAATCATTATCCTGGCAGGCTTGCATTGTTTGCATGACTAAGGAGAACAACTGACAAATGATGCCATTAAAGCCAAGTGGCTTGGGAGAGCAACTTAGTCTTGTGATTGATCAAATGGCGTGCCTGTTCCAGCCCTAATTAAATCCTACCCGACAATGGCGCAGGCTGCGCGGGCCAAACCAATAACAGAGCGTAGCTGGTCGTTTGATGTCGTTTAACACATTTCAGTTAGGCTACGGCTCGGATGTAAACCCTTCAGATGAGATGCACCCCTGATGGATTGATGATTGGTGCCATGGTCAATAGTGGCTTGGCTTACACAGTATCTGCACCCTTTCAAATATTCACCAAGCAAACATATATATTATAATTTATACTAATAGCAACTTCTCATGTCAAACAAACTAAAAAACTAAATCTAAAGCTAAATATAATCATACTGTATGATTCCTTGTGTAGGTTTTCTTTGTTAAATAGCTCTTGGGAGAAATGCCAAGACAAAGAACAGCAGGGATACGAATTAAGATGCAAAGAGGTCCCTACGATCACCTCCATGTCCCCAGTGACATTAGTATGTATTTTACAGAATATCTTCATAATCATTGACATTACAGCAGTGTCCTTCACCTCTCCTTGATTGACAGGCTAGCATATATAGATGCGTTTAATGAAGTTCAAAGTCAGCCTTAAAAAGATGTAATGATATTATTATATCATTACATGTTTTACAAATAGCATTTGTAATGATAGCAAGGAGACCGCGCACTTCCCATCATCTGTTGTGTTCACTGTCTTCCATAAAAACATATTATCCGTTGCTGTATTGGAATTTCTAACAGCGAAAAATAAGCTCGGTTGCAAAATGGATAACTCCATTGAACCACCACTGAAGTACCCTTCAGCAAATCAATTGTCCACCAAATATTCTATTAGATATACAGTATTATAAAGAGTATAATATAGGGGTTGTATACTGTCCAGCTGTACTGTGGCTAGTATGTTTCTTATCCCATCCAGAACAATAATGTAGAGCCAACATCAGGTAAAAGAATACACAAGCCAAACAGACTAATGGACTGGACTGCATTTATATAGTGCTTCTCCAACCTGCCGGCCACTCAAAGTGCTGTACATGATTCCTTCACTTTCATACACTGATGATGGTTTCAACCATGCAAAGTGCCATCCAACCACTGGGTGCAGTTAGGGTTACTGTCTTGGTCAGAGACACCTTGACAAATCACTGACTTCACTGCTTCACTTCGATCACTTGTCTCCCTGCTATACCACTGTTCCACTGCCACCCTATGACCAGCTTCAGCCACGCCAGTTCACCAACCAACAATGGGAATCTTAAATTAAATATTTGTGACTTAAATAAAACAAACTACTTTTATACTTTCTTCCACAACTGTGCCAACACTTCTATATGGAACAATGCTAATGTATTGTCCAAGTCATCATCTCTATATACCACCCAAATTACTAATGTTATTATACCCTGGAGGGATATGATATTTAATGTGAGCTGGCACTTTTTCACAAGATATACTGTGACAAATGGCTTCTTGCTTTTTCTAAGAAAGCCTGACAATGCCAATAAGTTATTTTGGGTAAAGAGGAGAACATATCCCTACTCGGGTCCAAATACCCCCCTCCCCATGCTATTTATTATACCTTATTTTGAATCATATATTTAGAATGTATTCTACATGCTCTTAAATATATACGAAATCTATGTATGTGTGAAATCACTGTGCTATCTTAAACATATACGAAATCTATGTATGTGTGAAATCACTGTTCTATCTTAAATATATACGAAATCTATGTATGTGTGAAATCACTGTGCTATCTTAAATATATACGAAATCTATGTATGTGTGAAATCACTGTGCTATCTTAAATATATACGAAATCTATGTATGTGTGAAATCACTGTTCTATCTTAAATATATACGAAATCTATGTATGTGTGAAATCACTGTGCTATTGGATATAAAAGATTTTTTGGTTTTATCATTGAGTGTGAGGAATACTCTGTGAGGCTGAGACTTCCAAAGATAAGAATACACACCTGCGTGTTGATCTATAAAGTACCAAATAAAAAAGTGACAGCCTGCAGACTAGGGGTAAAATATGGTGCACTACAGCCAGGGTTTCCAAGGATGTCAGTGACCTGTCAGTCTACATCTCGACATAAATAAGGTTCTGATGAGCTCTGTGAACCTGAATGTTTTTGTATTACCGTATAATATATTGTATGTAAAGTAACACTGCATCTTTAATTTAGTGTGTGTGTTTGTTACAACCTCTGCTGGGTTCTTGTTGTATTGAACAAATTATATCAGTACTTCTTTAACTGGTGATGGTCTGCCAATAAATTGATTCTTAAACAGCTGTAACAGATGCATGTTTAAGGAATACTCCTTAATTTGTATCAAATTAGTGCCATGGTTGAAACCAGCATTACAAAAACATTGTCGTTATGGTTTGAAACCCAGCATATCTGATTTGATTGAGTATGTAAATGTAGAGGCTATACAATCTGTAGGCCTAAATGTATGTTTTCTAAACTGAAATAAATCCCACCAGTTTGGCTGAGAGCACACAGAATGGCATTGCATCTGTTTCATCAGTGCAAACTCCCCTATCCCAAGATCATCTTCCATCTGTTATCATTATTACAATTTCAGCCAACACTAACAATAGCTCTCACGCTGTATGTGCATACACTATAAGCCTATGATTTTTAGTTTTGTTACATTTTAAATAATTTGCTTTCTAAAACATATATTTAATCTTCCCATTGTATCTATTTGAACATTATTCATATGATTTGTAGTTTTTGGAAAAACTGATGATTTACCATTAATATTAAGTGGTTTTTGATTTATACTATTAATTCATATGTAATTTATTATATTTAGGGGGTGGGTGGTATTTAACTTGTGAGATAAAAAGAGATAAAAATTGCCCAATGTAAGATGAGAAGTTTATATTTTGGTTATGCAGTGTGAGTTATCTTGCTTGTAATAACTGTTATATGCTGAATGGGGAAATACTATGAAATCACAGCATTTAACCTCCTTGGTAGGTCTATTGATGCTTATTTAAATTATAAGCTGTACTGGCCTCATATTCAATTATTCTGTTTTGATTGAGTTTATTTAGATTTTCTGAAACGTAATTGTCCAAGTTTTGGGACTGTATCCCTGTAAAGCAGAGAGAGCCAAATTGCCCTCACGGTGGGTGGGGGGGGGGGGGGGGGGCGTGGCCCCACCCCGC
>JAODUG010035663.1:0-18061 GCA_027564795.1 Aphredoderus sayanus
TAGTTGAATTCACTTTTAAAATATATTATATGGCTCTCACTGAAATAAATTTCCAAATTTTTTGCTTTCATGGCTCTTTTAGTCAAAAAGGTTCCCGACCACTGCAGTACTTCCTAGTGAAGTAGGGAAAAATATTACCACACTATGTAAATATTGTGTGAAATTGATTTATTTATTTATTTATTTTCCCTTTTTGAGCTTTATTTTGCAGGATTTTATAAGATCATGAGAGACCATGGTGGCCTAGCCAAATGGCCATTAATTTGATCCAAACCCCCGAGCCAGAGACAGAAGTGTAAAACAAACAACAGATTATAACAGATTTTGCTTGCTGTAACTGACGTGTGTTCATTCAGAGATTTCATCAATCGGTGGATCATGTCCACCGATTGACTCAATGCCCATATCATGGTGATAAACTCGGGGAACAAAGCCGACAAAGTTTTAAAAAATGTTTATTTTGAAGGGTCTAAATTAATTGAGGTCTGTACAGCAAATGAAAAGGTTATTGTATTGATTTTTGGATTTTGTACTTTATTTTATTAGCATTTTTTTAGAACGTAGATTTTGGGTAATATTGTTATGCTCTGAAGGAGGCAAGGCAACAAGAATCCAATATTATTTTACACCTTAGATTTAAGGTGCAGATGACATATTTAGAGCTTTAAGCTGTTAGTCCTTTTCGTTATTTTGTTTTTATTTAGAATGTTTGTTTTAATATGTTATATTGTCACATGTGAGTTCATGTGACAAGGGAGGGAGAGACAGGAGTACTGCAAACAAACATTGACAGGTGAAGGGGCTCGCAGGGCCAATTGCTTATGTAAGGTTTGAGGTGCAATTTAATGATTTTAACAGTCAGTAATAGAATAATCAGTGGGTAATTAAGATTCCAAAAACGTAGAAGCTTTTCACATTGGATATTGAAAGGCTACAGTAGTAGCAGTATGTTTTTGTTTTAACAAAAATAGATTTTGGTTTAACAGTGATTGGTTTATCTTTATTTTTTTGGACTATTAATGGGGTTGGACAAGGACTGTTTCACCAATTTCTGTAAGTTGATGACTCAAAGAGGACTTAACCACTGCATACTCTTGTTCAAAATGTGTTCAGTAATATTCAGACAGGTGAAAGAAACCCTACCTATACCAGAAGAAGCCTTAACCATCCAGTGGATTGAGTGGGTGATGAGACATCTTGAGGACACATTGGTGCCATGCCATGCTACACAGCAATAAGAGACATCAGAGAAGCTGAACCACCACCAGTTCATGCTCCTGTTCTCCGTGTAGCTGAACCAGAGGACAAACAAATCACCGACCACTGGGAGAGCAAACTACTGACAGACCACTGCCTGCACACCGAGGTAAATAGAAGATGACCACTGAAGGAGTAGCTATGTGCATAGTGCACATGTAGGCAGAATAATCCTATACAACAAGCTTCCATTAAAGTCGAATAGTCTACTCCGACTTTGTAGCTAGGCAACATACATCACAAAGAGACGATCCCAAGAAGAAAGAAGAGGAAGGACAGAGGGACAGAAACCTGCTCTGCACACACCTTTTGCACATTTGTTTTAATTGTGACATTTTAACACAGATTTTTATATCATTGGGGTCCATTGCTATGCTATTTTACCTTCTTTTACTGTTATTGTGCTCCCATAATATGTAATAAGTTATGCCCACATTCTGAAACTCCCATTGCAATGAAGCGAGAAAAGTTTCAATGTAACAGATTGAAATTCCAAAAAGGTTTGATGGATGACACCATTGTTTAAATCAACTCCGTAGGTTTTGATTTTTATAATTTGTTTCTAATTCCTTTAACTATAGTAGTTTTATGTTTAAAAATTGTTTGTTTCTTTTATTTTAATACATTTTCTTTTATTTATTCTGATTGTTCAACGACTCACGGCTTAAGACCATTACAAAATGACACTGAAAGTGAGTTTCTCTTTATTTACAGTGGTTTCCACATAGAGGTGGTTTTTACACTGAAAGATGGAGTTTTCGCCTTTTCCCGTTTGAATATGAATAGTTTGATTATGTTGAAGTTACAATTACTTCAAAAGTAAGAGTGCAAGCTTTTTGATAACATGTAATGTGCATTCATTCCCAACAACACCGCCCCTCATGGTTTAGTTGCAAAGGCTCTTGCAGGCCTTACCACCCTTAGTGAAAAATTAACTAAAAAGTGTTTATAGAATTATTATGTTTAAGGGTTATATTGACAAGTGGTTAGGTAGATAGTCCAAATTCATTACTACCACTGTATGTAATGTTGCCATCTGCATGTACATTTTAATAATCTGTGGTTGTTGTCGTGTACCTTATATCAGAATAGGGTTATCACTTCAGCTTTGTCAAAGGAGGGTGCTCATAGTCAAAATCCCCTAGTGACAGGAGTCTAAACAACTCCTCCCTTTTTCCCTAACTTAGACCCCTCCTTTTCAGGATGAACATTTTATAAATGGTTTGGGATTACTTTCTATTTTTAATTATTCACACCTTTTGAAAGGAGGGAATATGTGAGATTGAGATGTGAGACTTGTATTCATGTTCATTTGTCTTTAATATATGCTCTATGTTTTCTAAATACACTCAAGGTTTATTACGTTGCAATGCAATTCGTCTCCAGACCAGAAGGGGTAGTATAAGAGAGACTGAGACAGGTCAGAGGTCAAGGGAAAGAAGAACCAATTTACCTGGACTGAGAGCCAATCAGAGAGGGAGGGACTGCTTTTTTTTGTGGAACTTATAAACTTGCACAAATGTTGTATTGTGTATGAATGATGTGTATGTGATGCAGAGGCCTAAAGCCCAAGACAAATTTCACTACGGGACAATAGAGTATACATTACCTTACTAACCAGAGTTAATAAAAAGGGGTGGGACTATCGTTCATTGCTCTTTGTTTTCACAGCATAGAATGAGACCACGCGGGCTGCGGAGGTCTCATTCTCCCACAGTCCCACTGAAAAAACAAACAAAAAAAAAGGTTGTGTACAGTAAGGATGGGACGCTGTTGACTTCACCTGAGGCGGTAATAGCGCGGTGGAAGGAACACTTTGAGGAACTCCTGACCCCGACTAACACACCCTCTATAGTAGAGGCAGAGTTGCAGGCTGATGGGGATCATCATCAATTTCCCTGGCTGAAGTCACTGAGGTAGTCAAACAACTACACAGTGGCAAAGCCCCGGGGATTGATGAGAGCCGTCCAGAAATGCTGAAAGCTCTGGGTGTGGAGGGGATGTCTTGGATGACACTCATCTTTAACATTGCGTGGAAATCTGGGCCAGTGCTTAAGGAGTGTCAGACCGGGGTCGGGGTGATGGTTTCCCTATTCAAAAAGGGGGACCAGAGAGTGTGTGCCAATTATAAGTCTACTCTAAAGTACTGAAAGGAGGGTTCGGCCATTAATTGAACCTCAGATTGAAGAGGAACATTGTGGTTATTGTCCTGGTCGTGGAACAACTGACCAGGTCTTTACTCTCGCAAAGATCTTGGAAGGGGCTTGGGAGTATGCCCATATGGTCTACATGTGTTTTGTGGATCTAGAGAAAGCGTATGACCGGGTCCCCAGGGAGATACTGTGGGAGGTGCTGAGGGAGTAAGGTGTGAGGGGTTCCCTTCTTAGGGCTATCCAATCACTTTACACCCAAATCAAGAGCTGTGTCCGGATTCTCGGCAGTAGATCAGACTTGTTCCAGATGGCTGTTGGTCTCCGCCCTTTGTCACCAATCCTGTTTGTAGTGTTCATGGACAGGATATCGATGCATAGTCGTGGTGGGGAGGGATTGCGGTTTGGTGGCCTGCGGATCTCATCGCTGCTCTTTGCAGATGATGTGATCCTGATGGCATCATCAGTCCATGACCTTCAGCACTCATTGGATCGGTTTGTATCCGAGTGTGAAGCGGCTGGGATGAGGATTAGCACCTCTAAATCTGAGGCCATGGTCCTCAGCAGGAAACCGATGGAGTACCTATTCCGGCTAGGGATGAGTCCTTACCCCAAATGCCTCGGGGTCTTGTTCGCGAGTGAGGGAACATTGGAGCGGGAGATTGGCCGGAAAATCGGAGCAGCGGGAGCGGTATTGAAATCACTTTACCTCACCGGAAGGCAAAGCTCTCGATCTACCAGGCAATTGTCTTTCCTACCCTCATGGTCATGAAGGCTTCCTTATAACCAAAAAGAATTAGATCAGGGGTACAAGCGGCCGACATGGGTTTCCTCAGGAGGGTGGCTGGCTGGCATCGTCCTTAGAGAGGGTGAGAAGCTCATCTATCCGAGAAGAACTCGTTGAAAGGATCCAGTTGAGGTGGTTTGGGCATCTGGTAAGGATGTCCCCTGGGTGCCTCCCTAGGAAGGTGTTCCAGGCATTTCCAGCTGGGAGGAGGCTCGTGGAGCGCCCAGGACTAGGTGAAGAGATTACATCTCCACACTGGCCTGGGAACGCCTCAGGTTCCCCAGTCAGAGCTTGTTAATATTAATGTGGCTCGGGAAAGAGAATTTTGTGGTCCCCTGCTGGAGCTGCTGTCCTGCCCTGACTCCGGATAAGCGGTTAAGGATGGATAAATAGCAAATACTTATCTACACATGCCTATCTGAGCGCCCATGCATGTTGGTCTTGGTCAAAATAACCAAAATCACTAGCTCTTTGTGGCAGATCGAAGGCGCTAAACCTAATTCTACAGCTTACACAGACATATGATGTGCACTGATGGCACAACAAGGACGGAGTTTGAAACCCGAGAACAGCAGGAGGGGTAAAAGGCACAATAAACAGCAAATACATAAAGAAATAATGAATAAAAAAATAAGTACACACAGCAAAGCAATTAACGGTAGAGGCCAACTACAGCTCTAGTCATTAGAAGTTTAATTTTTTGAGGCATATCTGATGATAAAAAAAAGCAGTTTTAAACACTTAAAGAATCCTGAAGATACGGTAGGCACACGCACACCTTAAAAAAAGTTACATTATTTTGTTTAAACAGGTATTTAACCCTCAACCCGGGCAGCACCCACAACTAAAACCATACAATTATCCTGACATTAAAAAGGTAGTTTATAGAGAACATCATTTATCTATGACAAACAATTAAAAATCAAACTAAATAATATATTTCAAATGATATTTTATTCAGCTGGGAACACGCTAGGGCTGGACAGTCATGATGTATAAAAGTTGGTGGGTGTGGCACATTAAGTTTAGAGTGGAAGTGCCTGCTCTATTGCATTGATGAAGTGCTCCCTATGTCCACGTTAGTGTTTTGGCTTGCGGTTTGCTTTATTTACTGTTTACTTGAGTTTGGCCTAAACACATTTCCATCATTGGTGCTTTACACCAGTATGTCCACTCCTGCACTGAAGAACAGCAAGTTCACTTATACAGACCCTGTGTCCCTCTGAAATATACACATGTACACTTACTATAAAATTGATAAGTGAAACGTTGTGATCTAAGTATTGAGCTAAAATATAATCTTGATGATATTTCTTACCCTTGAACAACCCAGGACCCTCAGCCTCATAACCTGACAGACTGAGCCTGGCTAGATCTGCAGGAGTAGGGCTACCCCAGCTAATGTCCACTTGGAGGGATTCTCTTTGGTCTTGAGGTTAAATGTCCAAACATAGGTGGGGCCTCTCTGGCGAGTCTTGTAGACAGGACATTGGTAAACGTTCTTCACCTCCTGCTTGTCCACAGGGATGGCCCTGATGAAGATGACAGGCATGCTAGGAGTCAGCTCCTTCAAGCGGGCGTCCACAATCATGCTGGTCTGAAGAAGGAAGATGCGGTGGGGTAAGAAGAGAAGGACAGAGGGAGAAGCTTGTCAGTGCAGCAGCTTGCTTTACTTAGCCAGGCCTGCATTGTGCTTGTAAGCTCCTGTGATAAGCATGACAGTAGAAGTAGCTAGTATCTACGCAGTATTACCCAAGGTGACAAACTGTGTCACCTGCTTTGATGAGCACACCTGATACATACCTGAGTGTCCCATCGTGCACCTTCCATGTACAGGCCGTGCACGTAAGCGCCATCATGTGGTGGAGAAGTAAATTCCTCACGGACTTTCTTGGTGACATCACACTGTAGACACATTCGGTCCAGGGGCCACTCGTTCCTGTTAATCACAAACAAAAAATGCTGGGTGGTTACAGCACCAAGTTATAGCAACCCGTATTGGGATTGTGTGTGGAGCCACCACAAAAACAGCTTCCACCTTCTCAATGCACCCTCGCCTAGCATGTCGCGTGTGCTTTGGTACAGACACGTTATTGCATCCTGAACATCAGCGGATGATGTTTAGGTAAGCAACCCATGCAGTCCACGTCACACAGGACACTAGAAATAAGCAGTGCAACAGCACACATGCCTCTCACACACTGATGCCTGGTATCTAAATATGCTACAATGAGAGTTGACATGGAAATGACTATGTTGTGGGGAATCGAGGAGTCTATTAAATATGGATTTTGGCTTGTTCAATGTTTTCTCAACAGGATAGATCTACGGATCCAAGCGGACAGCCGGTTACCTTCGAGCCATGGCCTGCATGATTGCAGTCAGAAATGATTGGGGGTTAAAGAAGCCAGCGAGCCACACCGCTGATGGGAGCGCAAAGTCTGTTGCCCAGGCTTCCAGCTCCTTGATCCTGACCAGCAGGTCTGTAAACCACACAGCCAGGCCACACATGGAAGGGTAAGCCCGCTTAGTCCAACCCTCTGGAACCAGGTCCATGAAGACAGCGTTCTGAAGGCTCTCCATGTCACTGGTCATGGTTAGCTCTCCCTGAAAAATGAACAGGCTTGTTTGTTCAGTACTTTGTGACACACAAGTACAACCCCAATTCCAATGAAGTTGGGACGTTGTGTAAAACGTAAATTTAAACAGAATAAAATTATTTGCAAATCCTTTTCAACCTATATGCAATTGAATACACTACAGAGACAAGATATTTAAGGTTCAAACTGATAAACTTAAATATTCACTCACTTTGAATTTGATGCCTGCAACATGTTCCAAAAAAGCTGGGACAGGGGCATGTTTACCACTGTGTTGCATCACCTTTCCTTTTAACAACACTCAATAAGCGTTTGGGAACTGAGGATACTAATTGTTGAAGCTTTGTATATGTAATTCTTTCCCATTCTTGCTTGATGCACAACTTCAGTTGAGACAGTCCGGGGTCTCCATTGTCGTATTTTGCGCTTCATAATGCGCCAAACATTTTCAGTGGGAGATAGGTCTGGACTGCAGGCAGGCCAGTCTAGTACCACACTCTTACTAAGAAGCCATGCTGTTGTAACACGTGCAGAATGTGACTTGGCATTGTCTTGCTGAAATAAGCAGGGACGTCCCTGAAGAAGATGTTGCTTGGATGGCTGCATATGTTGCTCCAAACCCTGTATGTACCTTTCAGCATTAATGGTGCCTTCACAGATGTGCAAGGTACCCATGCCATGGGCACTAACACACCCCTATACCATCACAGATGCTGGCTTTTGAACTTTGCGCTGATAACAATCCGGATAGTTCTTGTTCCTGAGCGCATGTGGTAATATACTTTACGCAGTGATGTCGGTTTTTAATACCATACCACCTGAAGGATCAAAGGTAAAGGGCATTCAATGTTGGTTTTTGGCCTTTTTTTTTATTTTTATGATGATATTACGAACCGTAGATGATGAAATCCCTAAATTCCTTGCAATTGTACATTGAGAAACGTTGTTCTTAAACAGTTGTGCTATTTCCTCACGCAGTTGTTCACAGAGTGGTGAACCTCGCCCCATCCTTGCTTGTGAATGACTGAGCCTTTTGGGGATGCTCCTTTTATACCCAATCATGACACTCACCTGTTTCCAATTAACCTGTTCACCTGTGGAATGTTCCAAACAGGAGTTTTTTGAGCATTCCTCAACTTTCCCAGTCTTTTGTTGGCCCTGTCCCAGCTTTTTTGAGTGAATATTTGCAAAATTAAGCTCATCAGTTTGAACATTAAATATCTTGTCTTTGTAGTGTATTCAATTGAATATAGGTTGAAAAGGATTTGCAAATCATTGTATTTTGTTTTCATTTACTTTTACACATACATCCCAACTTCAATGTAGTTTGCATACTTGTCACCTGCCCCTCCTCTCCTCTACAGCAGCTGTGTGCTCACCTTGAGGCCGAGGCTGAGCTCCCGGAGGGAGCGCCGGATCTCCTGGGTGAGGAAGTTCATGCGGTCACACTCCTGCAAGGCCACCACCTGATACGGAGTCCTCTCCTCTGCCTTCGCCAGCAGCTCCACCATGTTGAACTCCTCCGGCAACCTCTCCATCACCTCCTCAATCATGGCACCAACCTGGCCGTGTGTAAAACACTCAATAAGTTTAGCCTAAAAGGCTCAGCCCAATAGGTTTTGCCTAAAAGGCCAAAAAGTCAAATAGCTCATGTTTATATTGATAATGTTTGATCAGTGCACGCCAGATCAGTTGATTTATAATTGAAACACACAGCACACTAATGACATACGTAAACGGCAGACGCACATAAACAGATATTATTCAACGATGAGTCTCCTAGCTGTCCGCTGTAAGCCAAACACATAATAGTTTATCTATGTTCTACTGCCCTGAATATTTCCCATCCCCCCAGATGTACATATGTCCTGTTGACACACACACTAAAGCTAAGGCACCTTCTCCTCGCGGGTGGTCCCACTAGCGTCGCCCCCGCCACCGTCCCGTGGCTGCATCTCCAGCACGGTGCGGAACAGCTTCTCCGAGGTCTGTGTGAGGAAGCCGATCTCGGCGTTGGGATGGAGGCCGTACAGGTAGGGTGACTCAGCTGGGAGTGTGTCATCCAGGTACTGCAGCAGGGACAGCTTGTGTCAGGGCTAACTGTATGACAGTAGGCAGGTACCAACAGCACACTACATGGACTGGGCCCACAGCATCACATGTTCACACCTGCATATCTAATACAGATGGAGTAAAGCTCAAACACCTGCTGGCATAGAAGCAGCACTAATGCTGCTGTAACCATATGGGGCAGCATGGCTTCCTGCTCTCTGAATGTGGAGAAGAACAGATTTATGTTGCTACAAAACAAGTCTTTAGACAGTACATAAGAGCACAACAGCAGTTCAGTAGCCTTGTGTGCCAAACTGGTAGTTTGATGTCACACGATAGGCATATGTCTTCAGTAATGAATAAGGCACGTATGCAGAGTGCTTAGACCCAACACCTGCCTGGTGTTATTTGATCCGGTCAATATTATGGACCATAGGAGCCTGACCGGGCAGGCACTGTAAACCACAATCAGAAGCATCAACATGTCAAGATCTTGTGTGGTTGTTTTTATGTTACAACATTAGACCAGTCTGTGCTACATGCAGGCTCTCTGACCTGGTGGTAGCCATTGTAGTCCAGGTTGCCAGGTAACAGGAAGCTGGGAGCCAGCAGCATGTCTCCCTCCATCATCTCTGGTCTGATGTACTCCTCCAGGTAAGTGCGACACAGCCGGCGGTCCCAGTCATCCGTGATGTGACCCCCATACATAATCTCTCCAAACAGGTAGCGCAGGTCATCGTAGGGCACCTGAGAAGTACAGGTGGTGAGAGAGCATGGCAGGTGGAACCAGGGTTCACATAAACTCATGCATACTTTGAGTTCTAGTCAAGATTACAGGTTCCCTCCTCAATACACGCACGCACCTTGGTGTTGGCCTCCAGGTAGTTGTAGAGGACGTTAATGGAGATGGTCAGATCTCCAGTGTTGAAGGGATACGATCTGTTCCAGCCCTGAGGGCCAAACTTCCTCCTCTCTGCCACCACAGCGTGGAAGTAGCACAGGGCAAACCAAATGCTCTTAAACTCCTTCTCCTGCGCGCACATCTCCAGAGTGTCCTGAGCAAGACATCCATTATGAGCAATGCTAGCATTGTAAGTGCCTTTGCAGCAGGCACAGGTGTGAAGAAGGGCCTGCTCCTCGTCTGTATACTGCACGGTAGCTAAATGGCTCATTCACTACCTATGAAGACTGATGACTTTCTATGTGAGTGTACATGGTTTCAAACCTATTTAACTGTTTTGGTTTAAACGCATTACTGTAAAAGCAATCTCATGTGGTAAGCTATTGCTTGAGGCAGTATTGAAAGCCTTCGCTCTGTAGCATCCTTGTCTCAATATTATAAGTCCTGCAGACATTTGCATGACGGGATGATTCTACTGTGTCTACAAAGCTGATCTTTTGTATTCTAGTATTCCCAATTCACTCCAGTATGTTATCTATTAGTGGATTTATGGTACATTTCAAATTGTTCAAGTGAAAACTAACAAAAAGTGATTATCTGCACATATCAAGCCCAATATGGACTGAATGTAAATGTCGTTGACTGGTTGTAGCAATGTAGCACCTGGTTGAAGTTGTCCATTGCTTTGTGTAGGTTGGCGTGCATGCCAGTGGGCGCTTCATTGGTGATCTTAATGGAGTTGTCCAGGATGCCCTGTGGGATGATGTGTCCCTCTGGCGTGGAGGCTGGCTCAGCGCTCATGAACACCCTGAAGTCTGCATGGCTGCCCTCTGAGTGCTGCTCCAGACGCTTCTCCAGGGAGCCCAGCCAGCGTGACACGAGATGGATGTTCTGCCACAGCAGCAAACACACAAGCAGGCATGAAGTCCAACGGGCATGTAATGCATTATAACACACCAACCCTGAATCAAACATCTCCCATTATATTGTATCAAAAACATTACAATACTTCGTGAAAGTCAATAAAGCATATACAATTCTTGTTTGGTGTGAATTAGTGCTGTTAATCCTCGTGATGTCTTCTGGGTCAGAATGACCCAGATCACTAGTTCTTTGTAGCAGATAGAAGGCGCTAAACCTAATTCTACAGCTTACACACATATATGATGTGCACTGCTGGCACAACAGGGTGTATGTTTGAAACCCAAGGACAACAGGAGGGTCAAAAGGCACAAAAAAACAACATAAATACATAAATAAATAATTAATAAATAAATAAATAAACACAGCAATGCCAATTGAAAAACACACAAATCATACACAATCAGATGGCGCCGCCGTGCGGCCACATACGAGATTTCTGAGTACATTACGAGGGTTAAGGCATCAAAGGCACTTCTGTGTGAAATAAACAATGCATGACATTTGAGTTTAGGATGCTATACGAAACCTCCAACAAGCTCCTGAAGGTTGAATTATTACAGTACATGTTTTATTTGAATAATGGCTTTACACAGTTCTTGAGATCGCTTTCCTTAGCAAGATCCCGACCTACTCTTTTCATTCATACTGTACTTTTATGGTGTTACAGATGAATGCACATCTACATAAATACAATACTATGCATAGGTAGACATTCTGTACATGACAAGTGATTTCACTTTGAGGCACTCTATGATTTTGTAAATGGTAATGTAGCAGCAAACAAATATTTTCAAAGATCTAATGTAGTAATGGTGTCCTGAGCAGAGAATGTCAACACACTCCCTCTGTGTGTTGTAATCCCAGCATCTCTCTTTGTTTACATAGCCAGGCATGTGTGTGTATACACCTGTAGTATGACTACTTACTTATATACTGTGCGTATGTATATACACCTGCAGTATGACCACTTACTTACATATTGTGTGTGTGTGTGTATATACACCTGCAGTATGACCATTTACTTATATACTCTGTGTGTGTGTGTGTGTGTGTGTATACACCTGCAGTATGACCCAGTGGCCTTCCTTGGCTGCCAGGTCCAGGGCTTGTTCAGCTATGATCTCCTGACCCTGACCCAGAGACACATTGTGGAAGTTCTTGTTGTCAAATGTGAAGCCAAGCTTTCTTCCTGAGAAAATACAATACAACCTCCATTGGAATCCATTGTACTTGTGTCTACAGGAGTAGTCGAAACATTTTGATCGTCAACATGTTGAAAATACTTCTTGGGAAACTGAATCAGGACAGATTTAGAAGTAAAGTATGTTTTTGAGAAACAATGGAATGGATGTTAAAAAAGAATAAATTCAAATAATTGAATGCATATAATCCTGAACACCAGCAAATACGAATTAGCCTATAAATGTCATACAGGAATGTATGTGTATGAATGTCAATTTTCCTTTGATGTCAATTTCATCAACAATCCATATTATATTTAAGCAATAGATCTGACAAAAATATGTGTTTATGACAAGCCATTTTTACATTTATTCTCCAAGACTATATACTAGTATCTATTCTTTAGATACTACTATTCAATAGTTGCAGGTATCTATTGCAATAGTTACAAGTATATATTCTTTAGATACTGTACTATTACAATAGTTACTAGTATCTTTTGCAAAAGTTACTAGTATATATTATATATACTAGTAACATTCATTAGGGCTGTGCAATTAATCAAAATTTTATTGCGATTTTGACTCTTAACCATCAAAGAAATAATGTAATGGGTGGGTGGGTTAACAACTGGCTCCACTGATTCACAGGGTAGTCCAATCACTTGCCAAGTATTTTTTTTTAAAGTGCCTGTCCTATTCAAACAGTTTGAATAGACATCTCCCCGGATGGTTGTGTGCAACAAACCAACATGGCTGTGTGTAACAAACCATCTGGCATGTCAGGTTATCCTGCCTGTGCTCTTGCCTTTTAACAGTCAACTACAGTAGTTGTTATTCCGATTTTCCATATCTACTATTTGCTTCTGATTATTATCTATTTCAGTTGTTACAGATAACATTTTCATTCTTACTATGAACCATTTCATTTAAACTTGTCATTGGTAATGGCTAGTCAAAAGAACTGCTGATAGCTCAATTAAACATTTTACTAAGATAGAATATTTACTAGTAACTATTTGAATAGTATTATCTAAAGAATAGAACGAGGAATCTAAATAATACTAGTAACTATTGGAATAGATACTAGTATCAAATTAATAGATACGAGTAAGTCTCGGAGAATGAATGTCAAAATAGGCTTGCTATAATGTGTTTAATACATTCAATGTATTACACCCAACACCACACCTAGTTCTATCTATCCAAAATAATGTTAGTTTATTAGTTAAAAGAAAATATATGTCACAAGCATTTTTCTTACAGTTCTTACATTTTTCCCTATGTTATTCTGGGTTATTGACCTTACCATGTTTCTCCACATCCTGCAGTGGATCAACACCAGGAGACAGGATAAAAAACATGGGTGTGGCTGGACCAGATTCTTCAAAGGAGACAGCGAAGTCCAGTGATCGGCCAATCACGTAATGGCTGCCCAACTTCTCCTCCACAAAGTCTCTATAGACACAGAGATAACTTTTTGTTATATTATCTTTGACCAACTAGCTAGATTAATTTTGTTTTCACAGTTTTCACACTCTCAGACAGAAGGCTACATTAAATGCAGTTCCAGATGAAGAAACATCTACAAAGTAACACTGAAGACATATTATGCTGACACTCTGGCCTAGCTTCCTGAATATAAACTCAACCATAGTTGGGCTGTATTTATGAATAAACTGTTAATTCTAATATAGCTGGATTCAAATTAGATTGTTTGCATCTTGGATGATTCATTGACTTGACCCTTGAATCACTATATATTGCTTCACTCAGCAGTAATTCAGCCTGCTAATGGGATGACCTCTCACCTGACTGCATACGTCATGCGGTCTGGTCTCAGCGCCCTCATCATACAGAGCTTCTGGAGGGATGTTTTGCTCTTCCACTCCCGTAGAAAATCTTCCTTCTCTGGACATTCAGACTCCACAAACTTCTTCCAGCTTTTGCCGTAGCCCTCAATGTCTTTGTCCAGGTTCCGGAATTCCTCCATAGAAGACAGTGACTGGTAGGAATCAGACATGGCTTTATTAAAAGTACATCCCTTTAATCTGATTTAGCTCCCCCAGAACCTCACTCTGCCCCAACAACTATCCACATATGTTTGACGGTTGAGGTTGTAGAGAAAGAGGTAGAGAATGGTAATGACTATAAGAATTAAGAATGGTAGAATGGTATAAGAGCTAACATTTTTAACCCTCGTAATGTCCTCTGGGTCAAACTGACCCAAATCACTAGCTCTTTGTGGCAGATAGACCTTGTTCCAGAAGTGCACATCATATATCTGTGTAAGCTGTAGAATTAGGTTTAGCGCCATCTATCTGCCACAAAGAGCTAGTGATTTGGGTCATTCTGACCCAGAGGACATCACGAGGGTTAAGCAAGCACTATTCAAAGCCAGCAGCCAGGGCTCGGCTAGCATTGCTGAAGTCCCACTACATACAGAAAATCCAATTGTGTCAAACTGTACGCCACACGTGAGTATGTCAAGTTCTAGAACTACGTCTTCTACATGCGTTTTGGTGAACAAAGGGAACACTACTTTTGAGCATGGCAGGGTATTTCCTGGTTGTGCAGATAACTCTGCAGTTCATTGAGACAAAGAAAGAAAATGTTTGGTTATTTTAACAGGGAAATGTTTTTGAATTGTTTTTCCTATTGTTTAGAAATACATAAAATGTGTGAAATTGGAATGCTATAAGAATACCTTTTTCACAGTGGTATTAAGCATTATTTTGATATGAAAACTAAAATGTGTAAAATGTAGTCTGCTGACCTTGATTCCTCCCCAGCAGTTGTTGGACAGGAAGTCCACCGGCGACGTCACACCTGGCTGGATGGGGTACCTTAACAGGAAGTCCAGCTCCTCTGGATTTATTTGTTTATTCATAAGTAATATCTGGGTGCAAGGCAGACAGAAGGGCCCAAATGTTATGGGACATATTCTGTTTTATTTTTTTCAAAGTCAAATGTCAAATGTATTTGCTAAATACACATAGCTACCTGCCAATGGAACATTGTTACATCTTTTGAACTGAACTCAGACTAAAATTAAATCCTCAATCACATCCATCACGTGTTTGGAAATAAACTAATTCTGTAGTTGTGTGTCCAGCCATGCAACCACGGGTGGGTATGGTGGGCATTGGTGAGAGCTGTCTGGCGCTAACATTGGTTGGCCAGATTGTCCAAAATGAGCTAAACTAAGACTCTCCCATGGGCCATCCTTTGAGACAGGACGCCACTTGTCACGGCTCCCTGCTGAAGTCAGCACAGACCTGCCAGCTGCTTTTGTTTTGTTAGCTGGCTGCCTGCCATCGCGTGTTGCAGAGAGGGAGGTTGCTAACCTTCCTGCTGTCCTCAGGGTCAAACTGACCCAACCCAATAGCTCTTTGTGGCAGATAGAAGGCGCAAACCTAATTCTACAGCGTTCACACACACACGATGTGCACTGCTGGCACAACAAGGTGTGTGTTTGAAACCCGAGGACAACAGGAGGGTTAAAAGGCACATAAAACAACACAAATACATAAAGAGATAATGAATAAAGAAATAAATACTGTTGCAATTCCCACATACAGGCATGACATGAGAGGGTCAGTTCTGGGATTTAAGTATTGAATCTATTCAAGGATAGTAGCCAACTAGGTGGTTTCGGTTTCGCCGTCGGGTAGGTGGGCTTTTTTGTGGAATGCAAAATATAGTTCCATTTAGACGTTTATGTTCTCAACTTCTCTCAATGAGGTACTTACTACTACTTTGATTCAGTAAAATGTATCTACTTCCAGCATGTATAGCTTCTTTATTTCTTAAGAAAGTTCTAGATAGAAATCTGATAGCCCATCTGTGTAAACAAAACGTTGTTAAATCACTTGGTTGTAAACAGTTTCCAAGGCTTTTCCTCCAAATGTATCTATAAGCGTTAACGTGTGTTATTTATTGGGATTAAGACCATGATTCAGACACACACGTCACAACATCAGCTTGTCCTCCCCTTCCATCTCTGGCTGGCTGCCTCGTTTCTATTGGCCGTGCGGGCACTCGCACCCTGAGCGGCATGCTGCCTTTGCAAAGGCGCTGCGCAGTATACTCTATGCACATTATTAACAGCAGGCAGAATATTTTCCATTGATTTACATAGGAGAGTATCAGAAGAACTAGGACAGGGGTGTCAAACTCAATCGCACAGGGGGCCAAAACTCAAATCACACTTTAGGTCAGGGGCCGGACAGGATAAACATGTATTGAACAAACTAAAACTTCATGTTTTTTTTTTTACATAAATATTCATTTAAACAGACAGGATACAATATTATTCCTTAAATTACAGCCATATTAACTGCACAAAGAAGACACACAGGTTGATCGATCTGAAGCAATGGAAGCGGGAATGAATGAATGAACAAACAGGCGCTGCATAATGGGATTTGTAGTTTGTGTGTTGCTGGCGCACTCATATATGTCCAGGCCATTAAAAATACAAATACAAATTTCGCGGGCCAGATATAATTGTACGGCGGGCCGGATTTGTCCCGCGGGCCTTGAGTTTGACACCTGTGAAGGATTTGTTCCTGCCACAGTCAAAATGAACAAATACAAGCACCAAGGCAGCTTCCCCTCGCTCACCTGGAAGGCAAGCTGGGCGATGAAGGTGAGCTTGTCACACTCAAACAGCCCTCTGGTGGTGTACTGGAACACAGAGTAGGTGATGCTGTGGATCAGGTTGGACACGCGCTGGCTCAGAACCTCGTCAGGGGTGGCCTTCAGGACAGCTTTCTGGAACACCACGCTGAATGCCTGTGGAACCACACACAGTCTCAACATCATCCCCACTCTGAGTTCATGCACATGGAAGAGTTCTTTAGAGCCACACAATATTCTACTTTAGTAAAGCCCCTAAGACTATAACTTCTTTATCTGAATATAGGTCCACACAGTGCTATTTGGTTTGGCCGTTGTATTTCATGACGTGTCCAGCGTCCAATAAGAGAGTGACATGGTGCTGTACCTTGAGGGAGAACTGGTACATTAGGTGGATCTTATTCAGGTCGTTCATGATGAAGTAGAGCAGCGAGGCGCGAGCAGCGGCTGGCCGGTAGTACTCCCGAGCCTCGTTGATTCTGGCTTCCGTCACCTTGGCTTCTGAGACCTGCAGCACACACACACACACACACACGTCCTAAACCAGATGCTAGATCCCACTGTTGAGGCAAGCTACTGTACGTCTGATGCATGAAGAGGCCTGCCACAGCCTGGTGCCAGGACCTTCTGCTCTATCTCAGCTGCCGTGCGCTTGGTGGTCTCCAGGTTCTCCACCAGCTCCGTGTCGCCCAGGAAGTTCCCTGAGGCAGACGACAGGCGGGACAGCAGGTTGTCTTCCAGCCTCTTCAGGGTGATCTTAAAGCCGTTCTGCTGCACGGTCAGCGCTGACTGAAACACACACACACACACACACACTTTTACACACATACATACATGAACAGCCGTCCTGGCTGAGCCCCCCTCCCTGCTCTGCCTACCTTGAGCTCCTCCAGGTCAGGCCTCTCCATGCGCACCACGGCGGCCAGCAGCTGGTCCTCCAGGCCATCCCTGGTGACGGTGAAGTTGACCAGGGTGCACTGGGCCTGCAGCTCAGGCTGGTAGTGGGGGCTGGCCAGCTTGGTGTGCAGGATGAGGCGGAAGCTGGGGTTGTATTCACACTCCTTGTCACCTATCCTGATGTACCTGGGGATGGGAGGGGCATACTCTGACTTAATTGCTCCTGAGCCTGGGTGGAGGGGTGCTTGGGCTTGTTGGAGCTTCTTACCTGCCCTTTTTGATGGTTTCTCGCCCCAGCAAGGGCCCTAGAACTGGATCCACTGTCTCCTCCAGGTTCTCTATGAGAACCACATCGCCAGCACCCAGAGCTCTCTCGATGGCATCCAGGTAACTGTCAGAAACAACACACGCATAGGAGTATGTTTGTATACAACTCAAGCCCCCCCACAACACACCCAATACCGGGTGGGGATGGAGTCAGGCAGGACAAAGATATGTTCCTGTTTAATGTCTCCATGGACATGTATTCGAACACCTATTTCCAACAATGTTTTGTTGGAGAAACCCTTACTGCCATTAATCCTCCTGCTGTCCTCAGGGTCAAAATGACCCAAATCACTAGCTCTTTGTGGCAGATAGAAGGCGCTAAACCTAATTATACAGCTTACACA
>JAODUG010035674.1:0-18061 GCA_027564795.1 Aphredoderus sayanus
TCTGAGAGAGAGAGAGAGAGAGAGAGAGAGAGAGAGAGAGAGAGAGAGAGAGAGGAAATCAGGAGTTTTGGAAATCTTGCCTTACATTCACCCTTAGTTACAGAGGACCGGCAGCATTTTTATTTTCTTTTTTTTTCTTTAGCATTCACAGCTTCCATTATTAGCATACGGCCCAGTGATGTTACTGGAGGCCAAGCGGGGGCACCCTGTGACCTTCCCACCATTTTGCTCTCCATCCCCTCCTGGTGTTTTCTGCAACCTTTGTCTGCAACTTCCCAGCTGTGACAAAGCCTCTTTTAAAATAGTTCCTCATTACAAAATGGAAAAGGCCACTGTCACATGAAAACCAGTGTTTGGTTTAAATAACATATACTACAATATACACAGCATTTCATACTATGACTTCTTTTTTATATTTTCTGCCGGAGTGTTTGGAGACATTTGGAGAGATTAATGCCAGCACATGTCTAATCTTCTATATAGCACAGATTGTGTTGACATTTCATGTTATCTCCATACTTTGTTTTCTTTCCATCATTGTCAGAGCCCCCACTTTCTGTCCCAGCATTCTGTGATCGGTTACTTACAGCCCTAAAAAGAATATAACTTGTTCAATACACTTAATACATTTCCTTCCACTCTATTAAGCAGCAGATACTGATGTTAGAGAGACTGCTTTGCACAGTCATTGTAAGGCGGCTATCTAGGACAGTTGTCCATTAGATAATAGGCTATCCACAGAGGAGGAGCATTTGTGTGACACTTTGCTTGGACTTGTAGTATTAAAGAGGAACATCACTGGCCATGCCCTAAAACATAAACCAACAGCACCATTAGACTCAGGTTATGCTTTACATGCCAGGATGTAAATGTAATTGTTTTTGTTTTAGCATTACAAACTAATATAAATTCTTGAAATTATAAATGTTCTCTTTTCAAATCGCTGCAATCCTTATTAGACAGTTTAGTTATCCCTTTGTGGATTCACTTTGTTGGAAGGCATGATGTCTCTTTACTCTTTTGTTTATTTTGTCCTACAGTCAAGAGGGGGCCCTGCCAAAACCCTTCTTTGAGGTATCTATGGAAACACAGGGGATTCCTTATTGGCATAATGAGGTTCAATTAACTTGATAAAAAGGTTGATTAGTTAAGCCTTTACATTTTATGCAAAACCATGACACTCACTGCTCCATCATTCCTCTGCCAGCTAAACTTGAGCTGAATGCATGAGCAGGTTCGGGCCCAATAATACAATGAAGCTGATTCTCGGGTATAGGATTGGTCCACAGCTCTTTGTTTGTTTTTGTGGGAGAGGATGAAAGGGGAAATGGTTAGATGAGAAGAAGAGAGAGCTTGAAAGAGAGACAAACTCATAATAGAGCTGGCAAAACTGACCTCACAGGAGCTAGTCTTTCTACACTTAAAGCATAACGATGGTAGGCATTTTTAAGATGTGGCCAATTACTGTCTAAAAATAGCTTAAAGATGTACACGTTTATTAAAGCGAGGGATTTAAAGTTGTTCTAGCAGAGTTGGCTGACAATAAGCTGTTCACCAAATGTTCTGATAAATATATCTACCTGCAGGATATGTGAAGAGATTTACATGTCAACATATAGGCTACACAGCCTCACAGACTCTCTGTAAAATGTGAAACCTGCTAGAAACATATTAAAGACTGCTTACAGATTCTCTCGGTTCTAACTGCCAGTCTTACAGTAAAAACCAAAACACAAACTAAAACCCTGAAAGCATTCACTGTTTCCTATCTTACGTATGTTTTTCCACAGTTAATGAGCAACAGCAGCAGCAGCTGAATTGAACAGGTGCACAATAGTGGCATGGCAACTTTAAAAGTCAATGCTTTTTGAAGAAAGCGAAAACATTTCTTTACACAGACTGTCAAACAAATCTAATCCATGCTGCTGCTAATAATCATTTTTACATCTCTGCAGAATGTTCCAAATGAAGTGGCTATGTTGTCATTTCATTTGGTATTGCAGTGCAGAATGATACATATATTTACGTCAAATCTGTTACTAAATCATCATAGAACCTCAATTCTCTAATAGAGCTATAGCAGATATAATAAATGTGCAGTTTTGATGGATTTATGTGTACTCCACAGTGACTATGGAGCCAAATCCCACCGCTGTGTTGGCATACAGATTTATTTCAGGAGCTGCTCCCTAATGCATCTAGAGCAAACACTGATACATCAGTCTGAGGACTGTCGAAAGTAATGAGTGAAAGAACTCTAGTACTATTGCATGAGCTCTGTGATGAGACCGGCCAGTGAATCAGTAATCACATATAAGTAACAAGAGATACATATTCAACACGCTATGTCGTCTCCATAGAGATCCGTAATGTGCCCTGTGTCCTGTGTTTTTGTCAGGCCTGGACGATTGCCTGCAACAGTACATCAAGACCTTTGAGAGGGAGAATGTTGGGGGGGACCAGCTCCTCCGCATCACCCACCAGGAACTGGAGGACCTGGGAGTGTCGAGGATTGGCCATCAGGAGCTCATACTGGAGGCTGTGGACCTGCTCTGTGCTCTAGTGAGTCTGGTTATGCTACAGCTGCTTCTCAATGTGGAGAACACCGTGAGAGAATTTTGGTGTGGAGGACTTTTAAGATTTTCTAATTATTTTCCAATTATAAATATGTTAATATGTTTTTTTTATGTAGGAATATTACTGCCCATACAAAAGGAAATAATTCAGACATTAAATTGTGACCCCTGCCCCATTGTTAGCTTCTGTATTTGCTTCTGTTTTTGCTGCTAATGACAGAACAGTTTGAGAACTGCTACTGTATCGTAACTGCGTTGACGTTACTATGCAGGGAATCATTCATGCAGTGGCATCCAGTATTTCATCTGTTTTCTTATGCTAATTAGTCCGCTGACTCAGCTACTCAATTTTGACTTGTGATTATTGACACCCTAGTGTGGATTCAGAGTGTACATTTTTCATTCACACTAAAGGAAATTAGGATCAAACGCAGAGGTCCAAGGAAGCTCGTGATGCAGCCAAAGAGGCCAAACAAGACAGGGAGAGGTTGGGTCACAGATGTAATCGTAATCTAAAGCCCGGTAGGCCTTGCTGCAGTCCAAAAGCCCCTTATGTAACTGGGATTTACTTTAAAGTATCTCAGGCTTTGCTGTATTAAATATGTTTACTTGCCATCCTGTCAGCCATTCCCCACTCCCAAGAAACTCTGACATGACAGTTGGCCACAGGCCTGGGTGTGCAGTGTGGCATTGTGGGTAATGAGCATCCTGCTTTTCCCAGACATGCAAAGTGACAGCTGGGATGGGAGGGTTTGGGGGGGGCTGGGCCGATGGGTCAGTGGATTTCTTCCTCACGTTTGCCGCACAGAATATTAAGCATGACACAGAGCACTCTCTTTATTTCACACCACAGTTTACTGGGGAATCATTTATCACTTTTGAACAAAAAAAATCTAATAATTTCCACGATAAATTGCAGTGCACTGCATTCCATTAAGCCCCTTTCTTTTTTGAAGAACTATGGTTTGGAGACGGAGAATCTGAAGACGCTGTCTCACAAGCTCCACGCCTCTGCCAAGAATCTGCAGAACTTCATCACGGGCCGGAGGCGCAGTGGCCACTATGATGGCCGCGCTGCCCGCAAGCTGCCCAATGACTTCCTAACCTCTGTGGTGGAGCTCATCGCTGCGGCCAAAAGCCTGCTTGCGTGGTTAGACAGGTGAGATTTACGAAACGTTACAAATGCACAACATACGTGTGAGTGTGTAAGGTATGGCACGCAATACTGTGCCAGTATGCAAATACAGTGGTAATGAATATTAATCAATAACAGCCTCTGTTGCTCGTCCCCTTAATACTTCGGTGGGCTTATTTTTATTCTGGAATTCATACCATGGTTGCAGCTGTAACCTTTGTAATTTGGATGGTAAATGCAACATATTATTTACGTTTGATATTACATTTTAAATGAGTTAAATTATTGTGGATATAGTGGCTACAGAAATAGGATAGGAAACCCTTTTGATTATAAGTTTAAATAAAGTATCTTTTACCTAAAATTGTTTGGTCAAAATGTGCCTCTGTGAGTCTGATATGGTGTTACCGTACCAAACACACGTTATGTAATGCTCATGAGCAATCTGCAGCCAAAGAAAATTGATTAAATGAATCATTCCATAAAACACATTTCTTGTTTTTGAAAAAAGTTATGTCGATGTGGTTTGGAGATGTACTGGGCCTTTCAAAGTGGACTTTTACCTTTTCGGCCTTTAATGGCCATAGAAGGAAAACAAATTAGAAAAGTGCATGCTTTCTATGTAGAAGCTCCTTGCAGTTTATATGGTAAAGCCCCTATGAGAATATGAATGCCCATAGCATTAAGCAAAATAAATAATCTGAGGAGTCACTTGACAGTACGCAAACCGTAAGTAAGAGTTTAATGTTCAACATTTACAGATGTTGATAACTGGTAGGCTAACGTAGCATAAACACAACTCGAGTTGTTGACATGACAGTCAGCAATAGGAATATGACATGCACAGAAATAACTACATTAGATTAATGTAGGCTATTGTTCAGTAACAGTAAACTGATTACAAATAGGTTACTTTGTTTAGACTGTTGTGTTGATTTACATATTCTCAGCAACGCTCATTGATAAAGACTGACTCTCACAGTGTCAAACATACCAAAAAGTGATCCCCTGCCGAAAACTGATTGCTGTCCTTGATTATGAGGCTAATCTGCCTCATAATCCTCCTGTAGCGGGCAAGGACGGCTACGATTTCGTGCTATAACAAATCATGCTTGTGGATACATATGACTGGTTAGTGAGCTAGGGAAGCCGCAATGATGTGCTATAGTATACTACAACCTAACCTTCATTCATGAAATAATATGTGCTTGTGGATAAATATGGATGTTATCAAATATCACACCGCTGTCCCTGTTCTGCTGTACTGGCCGTACTGTGTGACCAGTAACTGTTGTGCCGAAGTTTAGGCGAACAACAATGGCCTCCCATTCAGCCTCATGTATCCGTAAGTCTGAACAACGAGTTGGAATGAATGCGCAATATTAATGCCTTAATAACACTGGAAAATAAAAAAGGGCTTCTGGTTAAAACCTATATGGTTGTATCGCTGTGTCAGAGGCAGTATTGTCTCCGACAGCTCAACAGTTGCAAAGCTGTATCCTACTCACGTCAGCAAACTACATGGAAGAGGGGGTGGGGTGAGCAGTGGCTCATTTGCATTAAAGCAAAAGTCGCTGAATGTAACTGTTTTCTGAGGTCAGGTTTACACTGTGCTATTCCACTTAATTTATGGTATTTTCAACTACTATGTCAAAGACATTGCATTGAAACCTCTATAAACGTTGTCAACATGTGTAAGAGGGGCATGGAATCTTCACTTAAATACAGACTTTATGCTAGATGCTGCTTTGGGAGGATGGGACATGCCTATTCTCTCTATCCTTTTGTGTTAGTGTGTGTGGGCGTGTTTGAGTACAATACCGTTTCGTGGGGGTAGCAAAAATGGTCAATGTTTTATTATTGTTAAAGGTCTCTTAGCGACAACAAATAAAAAAAGAGCTAAACATATGAATAACTATTGGTTATAAGCATTTACCAAGTATAGTACACCAAAATTGTTATTTGTTATTGTTATCTGTTTAATAATAACGTTTAGTAGTAATATATGCAATTCACATTTACATGTAAGAATTTGTAGAACTGCTAGTTGTTTAATTAACTTCAGATGTGTGAACTGCATTAGTTAGCTACAGAATATGAAAAAAATATGAAAGCAGTATGAAAATCAATGTGAGTGTTTATGTGTTCTTGGAAACAGATTGCAGATACTGAATGCTAAAACACATGGCATCTGTAACAGTGAATTTGGATGAAATTAAGAATGATCTAATGGTTCATTCCAGGTGCTACTTCTTTTTCAGGTCTCCATTTGCTGCTGTAGCGGATTATTCTGTAACCAGAAATAATGTAATTCAGCTTTGCCTGGAGCTCACGACAATTGTACAACAGGTAAAAAAAAGTCTTTGGCCAATTACAGCATCCGAAACTAGCTTAACATTTGCTTGAATTACTGTACATCAAAGGACTACATAAATCACAAAAGAAATGTGCTATGTAGATTTCACTAAAACGTTGTTTATACAAGATACAGTATGCTCAATAAATGTTTTAGATAGAGACATACAGTATATTGAGTTAAGTGTGTGTGTTTGTCAGGGGAGAGGGGGTGGTGACTCATTTGTTTTGTATGTGTGTGTGTGGGGGTGTATTGCGGGTTAGAGATGCCAAACTGCTGTGGTCTTTACATTTATCCACCTACAGCATCTGCAGTTCCAATAATAACTCAGTTTTGACACGTTCCCTCGAGGATAACGGCAGCATCTCTGTGTTTTTCAGGACTGCTCTGTGTATGAGACAGAAAATAAAATTCTTCATGTGGTAAGTTTCTCTGCATTCCACCGCAGCCATGTAAACGAGATAGCATGAAGCGCCATTCCCCTCTGGCGTCTGTCCTTACCGTGTGCCCACATCTCCACGTTCCCAGTGTAAGACCCTGTCTGGCGTGTGCGACCACATCATCTCGCTGTCCACGGACCCCATGGTGTCCCAGGCCGCACATCTGGAGGTGGTGCAGCTAGCCAACATCAAATCTACAGAGGGATTGGTAAGATTGCCTGGCCCTTGCCAAGCCCTGCTCACTGTTGCCAACTTGGAAGTAGCTGACGCCCATACACAGCATCAGTGGTTCTCAAACGTTTTCATTTTCCCTTTACTAAATTAGAACATTCTTTCAATACAATTATAGAGGAAATACACATACATTTCAAATATTTTATATTTCAACATTAAAATATAAAAAGGATTTTTAAATCTTTATGAGTTTGTAAAAACCATTGTATTCAAAATATCAGATGATACTTTTGCATTGGGATACAACATAACATAGAAATATTTGAAAATGTATCCGAGGAAAATGTCCAAGATGATCAATATATATAGTACGGTTTTGCTAATCACAGAAAATCAGTGTGAACATAGAAAGTAAAACAATTTGTTGAGTTTGACTAATTGATTTATCCATCCCTCTATGTTTCCTGTAACACAAACATTTGATAGCTGCCAATGAAAAAAAAACAATAGACATACAGTAAAGTTGTTCAGACTTAATAGCTGAAAACGGACTTAATATTTAGTAATAATTGTCATTACAACCGACTTGTCCAGTTATTTAGAGACTCACTGTCATTATCAAGACATACTGTATCAGCCTCAGGTGGATTCCTATATCCAGTGTGGGTATATTACATGCAAAATGACCATAATAGAGAAGAACAGGTATTTGGCATTTCACTGTAGCTGAACTTACAGGACCTATCTTTACTTCCTTATGGGGCATAGTGGCTGTGTTTAATGGCAGCAGGGCCACTTTCACTGCCGCTGTATAGCCTTCAGCCCTTTGTTGGACTGCTCCATCTTAGCAGTGACCTACACTCAGGCACGAGTGTCATGCTCCAGGCTGCTGCAGCCGCTCCACCCCCACATAAAGGCTGGTAGGGGCATGGGAGTTCTCTCATCCGTTCAATGAACAACCTAAACAGAACACTGGGCCATGTGTCCTAAAAATAAACCTCTTATGCTTGTCTTGGAGTCTGGCATGCTTTTTGCATGTGTGTCTATTTATTTGCAATGCACTTTGAGCTCTGTTTTTCTAAGGGCTTTTAGGCTTTGAAACAGACCTGAGTCAAACAAACAAATTTGCCCATGAAGTTCAGCGATAGTTCAGATTGCTTTATGTATATAATATAAAAGATGTTCATTAAACACACAAAAAATGTAATTATAAAATAAAAATGACAATGATAACAATGGTGTTGTTTGTTTAGATTATTTATTTATATGGTTTATATGATGTATTATTAAAACATAGGTCTGGTAATTTTTATTAGTTTGGTATAGATCAATAATTTAAGAAACGTCACAATCAAAATACAACAAATATGACAAATAAATGAATACATAAAAGCAAACACTCTTGGGCCCAGGTGTGCACCGTAGTTGAACACAAACACACCTTGTTCAGCTGAGCCCTGAGCGTGTGTGTGTGTGTGTGTGTGTGTGTGTGTGTCTGTGTGTGTGTGTGTGTGTGTGTGTGTGTGTGTGTGTGTGTGCCTTCCTTCCGGCTGTTTCTTTACAGGGCATGTACATCAAGTCCACATATGATGGCCTGCACGTGATCACTGGGACCACTGAAGGCGTGAGTACATGCTTTCACTGATAAGACAGCTGTGGATGGAGGTCTATCACACCAGGCCTCTATCCATCACCGCCTCTGTCTCTTCCTCAGTCTCTAGCTGACCGATGTAAGAAGATCCATGCTGGGGATGAAGTCATCCAGGTCAATCATCAGACTGTGGTAAGACGTCACATGTCGACGGCCCGCCTCACAGAAGAGTTTGCGTTATCTGGAGTGCTGTTGCATGATTTGATTCATTGCTATATACCCGCATCTGTATTTTGCATGATCAAGGGCCGGCTTAGTGTTCATAGCCCTGCACACATTCACATCTGGACCATTTCTACTGCTGCTTCAACCACTAATCTGCCGTTCGCCTCTGACTAGCTGTATTGGAGTCACTTCTGTGGACTCAATACAAAGAGAGGGATAACTGCTCAGTTGTGGTACTGTACATGGCCCCCAGAACCCTAAAAGGTTGTGTTTGAAGCACAGCTGTGCATGAAAGTGCATGTGGCTGCAGGGGGGGATTGGGCCACATGCTCAAACCAAAACAGCAATGTTTTTTGTAACGCTGGTTTCAGCCACAAGGGACGCATTTTGAGGAGGCATGGAATCCGGTGCAAGTTTATATATTCCCCTCTTACTGTAGTTATTCCCCAAATGCCTAAAGCATTAGAGACTGAAGAATAGTACGTTTGGAGCAAGCCGGGGCCTGTGAGCCTTATGCTATGTGTAATATTGTGGCAAAGAATGGTCTAACGTTGATTTTAGATGGCACTACAAGCTTTCAGTTAGAAACGGCAAACCTGCTGGTTATGTAACCAGCAATATTAGAACCTACATATTATATATATAATATATGACCTACATATTTGAATCTTTTCAAACAAATCCTTTTTAATCTGCTTTTTCCCCCCGTAATTTTCTGCGTGCTAAATTGATTAGTACTATGTTGTATCGTTTATGGAGTGAAATGAAAACCGCTTAGCCGTGGACAGGTCCAAATCTAATATAGTGTAGTTCAGGGTGCTTAAATTCCCAATAAAATACAAAAACTTTTAAATTGCATTATATTCCAGCCAGTAAAGTAAAATCAACATTATAATGTATTATATAATATAATATGTTAAAAACCCGAAACGTATTCTGACAGAGATTTTCATTTACGATTATTGGTCACTAGGCTGGGCCCCGCTTCCTTAGAGTATCTTCTCAGTATGCTGTCTAAAAGGTGCTAGCGTGCACTCACATTGATCCATGCCATCCTATGCCATTGCTCCGTGCCAGGTGGGCTGGCAGTTGAAGAACCTGGTGAACTCGCTGCGTGGGGACCCTTCAGGTGTTACTCTGACGCTGAAGAAACGCCCACAGAGCACGCTCACTTCAACTCCAGCCCTGCTCAAAAACATGAGATGGAAGCCCTTAGCTGTGCAAGTACGACCACAGCTTTCATCATCCCCCTATGTGTGTTTGCACTTGTGTGAGTGAGTGCGCGTGCGTGTGCGTGCGTGTGTGTGTGTGTGTGTGTGTGTGCGTGCATTTTCCTTTCTGTGCTTGTGCATGTTTGTTATGTTTTTGCATTTTAAGAACAAGAGACACTACTGCTATTGGATCACAGTCCTTATGCATGTTGACCAACAACCTTACAAACATTGAAGCACAACTTTGCAAACCCTGTTCTTGGCCTGGATATATGTATAATACTATATGTTCTCTATGCGCCAATATGTAAATTAAGTGTTATGTACGGAGCGATGTCATTTTATGGGCTATAGGTAAACTCACCCAACATTTATATGGACATTTGAGAATGTTTGAGGCAGTTATTGTGTTGTGTATATGTATTCTGAGGGATAATGATGAGGAGTGATGATGTGTGTGAGTTGGAGGGATGCCAAGTGGAACTGATATGTTCTTTAATAGATCAGTGGTAGATCAGTGGTATAATAATAACATTCATAGATTCATAATAATGCAAGTATCATTACTAGTTATTCGTATTACTAATACAAATAACAACAAAATAAAATAAATTCTAAATACAAATAACATAACAGGATTATTTCAAAACCATCTATCAACTCCACAAATGCATCCCGTGACCCCAAGAGGCCCCAAGCTCCAGTTTGACAAACAATGTATTAGAGGATATTTGCCTTTCCCATGGGCCCAGACTAACTGGACCAAATCTTCACTCTGGCTCTCTCAGCTTTCTACTGCATCCTACTTTCCTGTCTCTTCTTCATCTTAATCCTCTCTGGCCTCATCCTGGTATTTATAGACAAAGGGACAACAGATGTAATGTGTGATGTCAAAGCTACAGCATTGAATGTTTTCTAACATTACTGTATGTATCAGTTGTTGATTGTGCTAATACATGAATGATTCTGGCTAATACACATTCATGCCATCTTGTATAAAGTAGAAATTCCAATGCTATTGACTATAGTGGAGCTGTCATTTACCAAACAACATGAGATGTGTTCCTTGCTCTCAAAGGAATAAGCTGAGCATGGGATCTTCATCGTCATAGATGCTTGTTTGAACAGTATCACCCATTGACAGCTGACAGTAATAACAGTTACAGCTGGGGTGAATATCATCATTACCATAGCTCACAAAACACCTCTCTCACTCTGTCTCTCTCTCTCTGTCGCTCACAGCCGATCTTTCCTCAGAGCCCCAGCAATAGTGTGGCCACACCCACCAGTGCACTTAGCACTCCCACTAGAAGCGACAGCTGTGCTCTTGAAGACCTCTACATCCCGCCTCCACCTGCAGAACCCTACACCCCCAGGTAGGCAGAAAGACACACGCACACGCACACACACACACACACACATGCACACACATACACGCACACACACACGCACACACTCAGCGGGCATTTACAACAACATTAATCCCACAAAAGGAAAAGCAATTTACCAGACTGAGCGACACTAGCTAATTTCTGCAGTCTCTGGGCCAGTCACCACTATCACTAATACAGCTAATGCAATTGCTGTAATACACATAGAGTACTCAAAATACAATAAATACAAAAATCAAGCATAGATCATCCAAACATCAACCATTACACCCAGCACTTAAAAGAAAAGGATAACCTGGTTTATTCAGAGTTGTAATGTTTCATAAAGACTTTGGTTCATGTAGTTCCAGATAACACACATTTTCGTTTGTTTGTTGTTTTTCACAAAATATAAAATGGCGGAACAATGTGCTTTTCGAGTTATCATTCACACAGGTACACAGAAATCCACTCTAGCCTTCAAAAGAAACACGACTACATCTCCCTTCCGTCACTTGCGTGCTGTTTCACTCTCCCCTAAAGCAAACCGCCGTGTTCCTTTCCCGCAGAGACGAACAGGGAAACTTGCTGGAGGACGACCCCCAGTCTGACGTCGCCGTGGCGAAGGGCTCTGAGTCACCCAACTCCTACCTGGACCAGGAGTGTAGGCGGCGCTTCCCGGCGCTGGAGGAGGACGCCATCCTGTACTGCTACGAGTTCGACCAGAACCACCGGCTCTCGCCTGTCCGCCGGGAGAGCACTCCCACCTATGGTAAGGCCCCTGCCAGACCCCCCCCCCCACCCCCTTCCCCACCACCACCTCCTTTCCCTACTCCACCACCAACGTCAGCGCAGAATACAAAGAATACAGCATAAATAGAAACCCGGTCTCCGTCGTGGGTTCCTAAAATAACGCGGATGTGACGGGTGAGGAGATGTTTCTTGATGCTGGTAGTGGGTGATGCCGTGTCACGCCAACACACCCTGCTCTCTGTGCTCCAGGCAGGCTCAGGCCTATCTCCATGCCAGTGGAGTACAACTGGGTGGGAGACAACGAGGACCCAGGCGCGCTGAATAGGGAGAGCAGGAGAGGTGAGTGGGAGGAACAGGGAGAGAGGAGGTGGCAGAGAGAGAGAGAGAGAGAGAGAGCTAGGGCAGACAGAGTGGTGTATTTATACGTGTATATAGATAGATATGTGGCTGTGTGGGTGGTGATATCTTATAATAGGTATGCAGGGGAACGCTCTGTTACTTCTCCCTCTCAGATATCTGAGCCAAAAGAGTGTCCGGCTGCGATTACCTGTCAGGAACGATAACGCACCTAACAGCTCACTGTCCGCCTGTCTCCCTCCCATCCCTCCCTCCATTCTCTCTCTCTCTCCCTCTCTCTCTAACTCTGTCTCTCTAACTGTCTTTCTCTCTCTCGCACTGCCTCTCTCCTACTCTCTCTCTGTCTGTCTCTCTTTCTCTCTATCTCTCTTTCTCTGTATCTCTCTCTCTTCTACTCTCTCTGTCTCTGTATCTCTCTCTCTTCTACTCTCTCTGTCTCTGTCTCTGTCTCTCTCTCTCTTCTACTCTCTCTGTCTCTGTATCTCTCTCTCTTCTACTCTCTCTGTCTCTGTCTCTCTTTCTCTGTATCTCTTTGCCTTTTTGTCCTTGTTCCTTAATTTTTCTTTTCCTGTCGCTCTCCTTTTCACCTGCCCACCCCCCACTCCTCCTTTCTCGCTCGCTCCCTCGCTCTCTCATTGTCACTGTCCCTGTTTTTGGACCATAACGGTATGCCGTTGCCGTGGTAACTGATAAAAAAAGATTTCCTCCCGTTTCTTATTTCTTTTAAACATTTGGTTTGGTTACGGCTAAGCATGGCGGCAAATAAAACATGTACAGGCCATATAGCCATGTTTCAATCTTGCTTGAAGCAGCCAAGAATTACGTGTTTTTGATTCCCCAGGTGCTATGTGGCTCCTTTTTCTTGCAGCTTTTCAAGAAAATGTGAGGGAGCTATAATTATCCACAGTAGACGTTATCAGAAAATACTGCCTGCAGTTTTCCATTATTATCCAGTTTTCTTCATAATTCTCTTTCAAATTTGTGACGATTACAGTCCTTTATACTGTAAATCTTTCTGACAGTTAAGCCTCAGCCAAGTGACCACACCTAATAAATCAACTATGAGCAACATTTTCTTGCCGTGTTTTTTTTTTTATTGTTTTGAAATGTGCAGTAGACAAGTTTGGAGATAATTAAGCAACAAGCATACCACATTTAACCAATCAGATGCAAAGTGTGGATTTCTGCCTGTCCCTGTTAGACCACGGCTTTATTAAAAACAACTGCATAAGTCGTCTCTGGGTGAAAATGTAACTAATAAACAATACATTTAATAAAATTGTAATGTTTTGATGTTTTGTTTTCGATAGCATATCACTTGGGAATGGGCTTTTTATGCAGAACAGCATTTAGCTGCAGTACCAGCATTGGCCACAAACCAGCCAGGGAGAAAGCCACTTGGCCTGCCCCTGAGGGACTTGTGCTAGACCAGCATGCCTGCTGGAGGAAACATCTTCTATAATGCATCTATATGGTTAAATGTGGGGCGGCGTGCTGCTTTTGGCTCATCCTGTCTCAATTCTTTGACGTTGCATACTGCACCTATTAGGTACACTGTGTGACAAGGCGGCTTTAACAGTGTTTTGCTGTGCTGTGATCACTCAGAGAACTCCTTGCTGCACTATGGGAGCGAGGACAAAAGCCCGGGGGAGGACTACCTGTTAGGACGCAGTCTGGACAAGAGCAGGAGGAAGAGTGAGAAAGGAGCCGGCCCCGCCCACTACACGCTGGTCCCCGCGCTGGAAGTCTCCATGTCCTCGTCCAGCTCTGACTCGGCCTCCCTCTACCACGTTAGTCCCGTTATCATTACCATTGCTACACATGTTTTGTTTACTGTTTATGCGGAGCCACGCTGATAGCATAGTGATAGATGTGGAAGCCGTTACACAGGCTAGTTTCATCACCTGCTTAAGTCGGCTGTTTGTACGTTGCAGATATTTGAACGGTCCTCTCTACTCTCAAGGTCCAAGAAGAGCAAAGGTGAGCTTTTATTGGTTCTTTCAGGGGTAATTTAGACCCAATTATAAATCTGATCTCTATATAGATATCATATCTGGATAAGGTAAAACACATTTTAATGACAGGTGTAAATGCAGAATTTCTGGGCTTCTATAGAGCCCCTTGTTTGACTTCCCTGACTCTACTACTTAATATCTGTTTAGTTGCACCTGTTTTGGCGGGGCAACTGAGAACCTCTTCGTGATCGGTTCTTTTTACATCTTGCTCATATAACCTTGAGCACACAGGGGTCCTCAGAGAAAAGGCGTGTTATTATAGGCACGGCTTCTGCCATTTCCTGTGTTTCTACAGCTGGTAGTCCACCGTCTTCATCCAGTAAGCGGCGGATATCCTGCAGGGACCTGGGTAAGGGAGAGTGTGAGGGCTGGCTGTGGAAAAAGAAGGATGCCAAAACCTATTTTTCACAAAAGTGGAAGAAGTACTGGTTCATCCTGAAAGACACCTGCCTGTACTGGTACATGAATGAGGAGGTAAATATGTGTCATACTGATTGTTGGCATCGTAACTAGAAATAAAGTATTTTTAAAAACATAGACCAAATGCTGTTTTTGTTCAAATCCCCTCCTACAGGATGAGAAGGCAGAGGGCTTTGTAAGCCTGCCAGAATTCGTGATTGATCGTGCTACTGAATGCAGACGAAAATTGTGAGTACTCTTATCTAATAATACTGTAAGTATAGGCCTGCTAAATGTTTGCTAGTTGCAGCAGACACTGCTTCAAATGTTGTAATAGCTGCTGGTATTAATGATCTCATAAATACAGTATGCATACATGGATTCAACTAAATCTAAATGTAAAGTAGACACTAGCAGACAGAATGTGTGCAATGATTACTTATGTGACATAAAGTAAATAATAATACTAATAGTCAAGTCAAGTCAAGTCATTTTATTTATAAAGCACATTTAAAAACAGCAAATGCTGACCAAAGTGTTGTGCTAATAATACAAATAATGATAATAACAAAAAAGAGATAACACATACACATTTTAATTGATGATAGATGAATATCTCACTTTCGATTTCTCAGTTTTATCAAACATGGGTATATATAAAGAAAATGTTCAGCAGTACAGTGTTGTACAAATTACAAGACTCAGAAAAGTATGCCTTGATAAACGTTCTAATCGCCACATGCGCACACGCGCACATATACACACTTACATACTCCCACAGTCACAGCATTTTTAACAAGAGTGGAGGCCCATTCCATAACATAATTCTCACGTCTATTTACTGCATGTGTCAACATATACCCTTTAATCTCCTCCAGTGCATTCAAGGCTTGTCATCCGAAGATAAAGAGTTTCTACTTTGCAGCGGAAAATGTTGATGACATGGTGCGGTGAGTTGTTTAGCTAGCATGCAATGCACAGCTGGATCAAAAATATAAGGACTAGCAAGACACCCAGGATAATGCTATTTGACATAAGGTCATTTTAAAGGTTTACATTAAAAAAAGATTTAATAGCTCCATCATCAAAGTGAATATCTTAAGTTGACCACCTTAACCACTATTCCCCTTGTCCTCTTCAGGTGGATGAGCCATCTTTCTATGGCGGTGGCAGGTTACTCGGAACAGGAGAGGCCAAGTCGACAAGACCGGGGTAAGACTGGTCAGTGTTGGTTCTTTACAGTTTGGGACAAGGAAGAGTTGCTGTCAAAAAATACTTCTGGACATTATTATGAACATGATTGTTTAGTGATGTTCGTTCCCAAGCTTGGAAGCTTCTAAATGTCATGAGAAAAGTCTAAGATAATTACATTATGTAATGTAATGAAATATTGTGGAGCCACCAGGGCATCCTTACCACCTGTTTTGGGAACCAATAGTTATATGGTGCAAATTAGTCAGGGCTCCTGTGCACACTATTTTAAAAATCACCAAACCAAAAACATATTTAAACATTATTTTTGTATAAGCCTGTGGTACCAATCAATGCTCATATACCTTATAATTTTTAATTTGTTTAATATTCACAGCATTCTGCTATATAGCTTGTAGCCAGCAGGGGTCGCCCTGGTCTTATGGATCTGTACAATGTAATTGCATGGTTGTCACCATATTCTTTCAGATGTGCACTGATTATCAAACGAAGCAGAGTAGGAAATATTTAGCATAGGCATCAGTGCATGTTGCAAACAATGATGTCATTTGAAATAAATGACACACTGTGATGTGTGCTCTACTTTATGCTATTTAAAGAGTGTGTGTAGTCACTTACAAAGCGGGCATCTCCTTTCACAGCTGTTTCACCAAATTGGGCCCGTGACTCAACTGTCAACAGTAAGTCTTGGGATCCTGCATTTTCCTCTACTCCCCCTGGTCAGAAATGTATTTTCACGTTATAATAACACTCATTGTGAAACCACAAATGATAGTGGGAATATTTTATATTATTATCAGTAAAATATAGAAATGGGAGACCCTGTTACAATAAAGGGAATTCACCTGCTGCTTGTTTAATCGCATTTTGGTTTGTGATGGTTACTGTGACAGTAACAGTACCTTAATTGTAGCAGCTATATAATTATAATAGCAACAATATAATTATTGTGTCAAAGTACAGTGTAGCTGTGTGCTAATGGTCTGCTTCGTATAGAATAGCACCCATAGCCTAACCTCTCTCTGTGTTCACATCAGATTACTGGAGTGAGAGTGATCACGAGGACTTGGATTTGCCCTCCATGCACAAACAGGATAGTCCACCGCCGCCTTACGACACCTATTCTAGGCCCTCTTCCGTGAGTTTCTGTCCGCCTTTACCACAACACTCGTGACCCTTGACCCCCATAAAGCACATAGCCTAGATTATGCGCTGCACCGATGTAGTGACAGCCCGCCATGTCTCCGTGTGCGTCCAGGTGAGTCCTTACATGGAGCCCAAGCATCTCTCCTCCTCGGACACCTTCCAGTCGCGCTCCTCTCACGAGGAGTTCCACGGCGAGGCTCAGGAAGGCGTGTCGGCCGGCCAGAAGCCGAGCAGCCAGCGCGGCTCGTGGCAGAACGTGGCGGAGGGGCGAGCGGCCAGCGCACAGCAGCAGCAGCACTACCTGCCGGCGGCGGCGGCGGCGGACGGGGCCGCGGTCAGGCAGTCCACGCTGCCGGCACAGCGCGGCCTGCTGCTGCTGGACCAGTACGGGCCTCCGCCGCCGCACCTCGGACCCAGCTGTGGCGCCGGCGTGTCCGGAGGGAAGCCCCGGAGCTTCACCCTGCCCCGGGACAGCGGGCTGCACGCCATCCTGGCGGCCTCCGCTGGTGTGGCAGACCACCAGCAGCCCCACCACTACCAGCTGGACCAGACCCGGGACCGCGGTAGGTGACCGTGAACACACTCTGAGCCTGGGTGTTCTATCTGTACATCCAGGCTTATCGCTCATTGTGGTTGGCACCTACTGTAAGGGACCAGTGATCTCCTGGAAACCAAACAGCTTGTGTGTACAGCATAATGGGGCCACTTTAATACTGTGTGTGTTTTATGTTGTGTGTTTTTGCCACTTTCCTGAAAAGGAGTTTAAATACAGACTAATATGAAAAGGAAAATACATTTTGTTCTCCCTATCTTCTGTAATCCTCCAACCACTGCTCCTTGACAGATGTAATAAGAAAGGTCCCCAAACAACAGTGTGGGGGTTATGCAGTGGAGTTGTATATAAGCATTATATCCCTGACCCTGAAAACCTACAGGACAGTCCTGTAAGTAAGGTGAAAAGATATGTCCTAAAATCTCTCTCTCTCTCTCTCTCTCTCTCTCTCTGGTGAAAAAAAAGGAAATCCTTAACCCTTGTAATGTACTCCGGGTCAGAATGACCCAAATCACTAGCTCTTGTGGCAGATAGAAGGCGCTAAACCT
>JAODUG010035701.1:0-18050 GCA_027564795.1 Aphredoderus sayanus
CTCTCTCCCCCCCCCCCCTCTCTCTCTCTCTCTCTCTCTCTCCCCCTCCCCTCTCTCTCTCTCTCTGAATGACAATATGACTGAATCTGAATGACTGCATTTTCTCAGTTTTTTCCATTTATTTCCAGTTTCCATTCGCTCATGAGCTATATAGGTTGTTTTTCTTGAATGTGCACACAGACAATTATCGCCTTGCCACCTGTGTATTGAATATGAAGGGGGAAATACATTCTTATGAATTACTAACTTTGCTAAAATGCAGTCAAGGCTGAAGAGCAAAAATAAAAACTTTTTATAGTCAAAACCTTTAAGCATTAAATAAACACTTTCAAGAAACAACATAAAGTTCCTTCTGAAATATTGAAACAATGGTTTAAATGGTGTTGTAATCACTCATCATCATCACATAATGGATAACAACTGCAAAAAAATGATGCGTTCTAAAGAAATGAGAGCTGTCAAATAATAAGAATTGCATCAATGTCAATGACATTGTCAATGTAGTTGACCTGTATTGAATAATAAAAATAAATATGTACACATATGTAAAGAACATTTTCCATACACATTTATATTATTGAATTGCGATATTTTGAAATTTTAATTTTCTTGTATGTCTGTTGTAATGTTATACTTCTCTGGCCAGGATCACATTACTTTGAAAATGCACTTTTTTGAAGAATACAAACACATAAACATTCATTTAAAACATCAACTGTGTCCAGTACTTTTATCATTGTATATCACATTTCTGATTTGGTCTAATCTAACTGAACACATGAGTCATTAAGTTTTTAGGATAAAATTAGCAGCAGATTACACTTTCAAAGAAATCATCCAAACCACTGTACGGTTCACTGACGAGGTTAATCAGAGCCATTTCCTGGTTGCTGTGCTGTCTGCATTGTCTTATATGTGGCCTTCTGCATTCTTCTTCAATGTTAAGTGAATTTAGCTCATTAAATACAAGATGTCGCGTTGCCTGTTTTCCATTTAACAAATGAAAATACAGGAAGAAACAGATGACCAACTATTGTTTCTCTGTTTGTCTTTTGACCGTGATATTCATGAAAGCAGGGTGGACCGTGACATGTGTCTAGTTGATACTCCAGATTCATCTGCTGTGACTAATTCATGATGACACTGTTGATGTGCAGAAGTAAAATGTGAACAGATGGAGCAACGACACCTGCTCTGTATTAGAAAGTGTCACAGGTACTATTGGCATGAATAGTGAAGACATACTTCCTCTGGTTTCATACTGTATATATACTATATATATAGTGTTTTTGTACTGTACACAGAAAATCATGCAAAATGACATATGACATGACACCCAATACCCCATGTGAAATGTATCACTGACTTACTTTACATGTGTATAGATGTGTACAATGTGTAGTAACAGATGTGTAGCATACCATGTATATTTCAGAAGTTGCCTATGAAACAGTTTGTCTGTAAGGTTATGGAAGATCTATTAGAGATGTATTAATGCTGGCACTACAAGCTGTTGCTTTATTGCATCTCCCACAGAGGATAATATGATGTCATTAGTTGGGGATGTGTCCCATCCCCAGCTAAAACCCTTTTCCTGGTTTGACAGCTGATGTGGTTTCTGTTTTCACTTCTCACAATAAAACCTAAAAAAGTGTCTTCCTTTATAGTCTACTATTGCTCACATTCCCACACATACTGTATCTTCTCATCATTACTGTATAAACACAATATTCCTCCTCTTTATTCACTGTTGCGCTCTCTCTCTCACACACACACACATGCATGACAAATAACAACATACGTGCTTGCTGTACAACACAAATACACATTTGTTTATACATTATTTCATTCATGGTCTTTTGAAGCAACACATTTAAAATAGTCACTCTTTTTTCATTTTATTTATAAAATGAAGCAGTCGGTAAAAAAATTTGCAAACATTTATCATTGCAACCAGACATAAAACTCACATTTTCATACAACATCTTTACAATACAAATAATTTAAGGACAACACAAGTACATTACAGAGGAGGATACGGATGGATTCTTATCTTATGATCTTTTTTAAATCCCACATAATGTATTATCAAAATAACTAAATATTACTCTTCAAAGGCTGACATTATGCTTTTATAATAGCTTGGCACTTGTGATTCAACCCCAGTGATATTAATCTACATGAAACACTGGCTGTAAGACTTTGAAAATGTGATATGGAGTTTTATATTTCATGTGTTTGTCAAATCTCAATAGTTGGGCAGGATAAATTAAAACATACAATGCTTCTGGATAATTTGTATTTAATTAACCTCTTATTTACCTCTTTAAAGAGGTAAATCAGGTTAGATAGATCACAATAGATCACAATTGGTATAATAGAACAAATGGTATAATCTATTGAAGGTTCACCAAAATCTAAAAATAAAAGGTGTGTAGCCTGTTTGTTCTGCAATATTTGGGTTTGTGCTACAGTCACTCCCATTTGTACTGCTCTTATTATATGATGTATGCACCATTTATACAGTCCATATACTGAATCAGACAGAAGAAGGCACAACATATTAAAGTATACATTTTGCAATATAAAAAACATCTGATATGTTGCATAATCATCGTCTCTAAAATGACAAATTGAGACAAACGTAATCTGCAAACATTCTGCATGAATGAAATTTTAAACAAATAAAATCACAGGTTAAGAAAGCATTATATCAAAAACAGATTATATATATATGACATTTATATAATTATATTAGTACTTCAGTTAGTTCTTTGGTTCAAGTTTTGCAGTTTCTTTGGGCATAACACGAAAAAAAGGATGCTATTCACCAGTAACTAAGTGTCTGTCCATGAATGTGAGTTCAAATGTAATTTATATTAAATGCACACACATTTCTGTGTGCATCGTATTATATAAGCATTCTGTATGTTACAGTACGTGTATGAACACACGTCTGTACAAGTCTGTGCACGCGTGTGCAGCATTACTGCGTTAAATGACATGCAGGTATGTAGCCTTGGTGTCTACTCCTACGACATTTTTTGCAGTACATGTATAAAAGCCTGTATCCCTGCTTGTTGGGTGTTGGATTATCAAGGAGCCCTGGGGACTAAGGTAACGGTTACCGTAGAGACGCCCCTGGCCAGTCACTGTCAACTTAGCCAGGTCCGGGGTTTCCCAAGTAACAGTCGGCCGCGGCGTTGCTATGGAGAGGCACGGCAGCTCCACGGCCACTCCGGGCCGAGTGTAGGTGACGGGGGTGGGGCCTGTTGTGATGCGCGGAGGGTATGCGATCACAATGACGGGAACCGTGACGATGGAAGCCGAGGACGAGTCGCGATCGGCGGAGTGGCAGGCGTACGAGCCGCGGTCGAACACGGTCGCCTGCAGGACCGTCAGCGACCCATCCTCCTGCACCGAATAGCGGCCCGATCCACCCTCAGCACCCCGGGACAGCACCTGGCCGCTGGGCAGGGTCCAGGAGAGTGACCCCTGAGGGTAACCTGGAGCTTGGGGAGCATGGCAGGGCAGTCGAAGGGTCTCCCCGGTAATGATGCTCACCAGGGAGGCTGTTCTGGCGACCACCGCCGGTCGCTGGCTGTTTCTCGCTGACTCGGCGGAACCTCCGGAACGGACCGGGGTGGCGAGGGAGCCAGATGGACCGGCTACAATCGGACCTCTCTGTGGAGGCCCTTCTGTAACTTGGTCTCTCGCTTGAAGGGTCTTGGATGAAGGAAGTGGCAAGAATGTGGACCTGACTGAATCCAGTGGGCCTCCTGGACGAGGTGACACAGATAAAACTGGGGCTCTTGGCGCGGGTCTCTCTTCGGCTACTTCCTGTGTCTCAGAGACCGCCAGCTCCACCTGTATCCTCGACTCCCCTCGTTCGCCTCTCAGAACGCACACGAACGTGCCGCCGTCGCTCCTTCGCACGCCCCGGAGCTCCAGTGAGCCGTTGCGGTGCACGGTTAACCTGCTGCCGTAGTAAGGTGCCGGCAAGACGCCGTTACCAGGGAGGAGCCAGGCCAAACGCGGGGGAGGGGAGCCGTGGGAAGGACACGGTAACACGACCGTCTGTCCTCTAACCGCTCTCTTCTTCGCGAATGCACCTGTGTTAGCAGAAATGCTAACGACTGTACGGCTAGCAGTTGCACTAGCATCGGCGGATGTAATTCTTCCGCTGCCCCCCGCTGTATTGACACTCAACCCATGCGCTCCAACAATGCTAGAACTAGTTCCAATGCTAGTAATACCACTCGTCCTGACATCTGCTATGCTGCTAATGTTGGCGTCACTTCCTGTCCTCCCACCAGTTTCAGAATTACTTGTCCTGACCACCCCACCATTGGTACCTACGCCAGATCCAATTTGACTACCAACCGCACTGTTTGTGCTAACAGTAACAGTTGGGTTAATTGCTTTATACCCAGTCCTACTCGCTCCAGCACTTTCTGCAGTACTACCAAGTCGTGTTGTCCCTCGATTTGTAGGCCTATTGTCTCCAACACTGCCAGTCTTACTAGCAGGTTTTAAACCACTGTGTTGTAGGTTAATAATAGTACTTGGTACACTTCCAATAACCCTACTGTAACTATTACCACTGCTAGTGCTGCTGCTAACAGCACCATTACTACCAAGCTTGCTTGTATGACCATTTTTAGATATGTATTGCTGTGAGTCCCCAGTGAGCCCTGTGTTTACTATACTGCTGCCTGAACCAGTGCTAGTACCAGTGCTAAGTGTTCTTCCTCTCCCGTAGCCTCCAATGTTAACTCTAGGTCCCCAATCTGTGCCTGTCAGCCTGTGGTTAGGAACCTCCACCTTCAGGCCCACCGCCTTGCTCCTCTTCCCAGCTGTGTTGCTTGCTTGGCAGGTGTAGTTCCCTTCGTCGCTGCTCTGGGCCAGACGCACTTCCAGAGTTCCATCAGACAGCACCACAACCCGCTCAGAGAAGAATCTGGAGCCCAAGCTTCGAGGGATAGCGCGGTTGCTGGGGGAGAACCAAGTTACTGCGGGGATGGGATCACCTGTTGCCCGGCAGCTAATGGTGGCAGTCGCACCTTGACGCACTCTGATGATGTCATAGCTCGCATCAGAGAAGATTGGCGATGTCATGACCTTAACTTTGACCTTGAAAAAAAACAAATAAGATTGGCTCAATAAATCAGTGAGAGAGTTAATATATTATATGAAAATACAGTTCAATAGAATAAAACTTAGTATTGTGTTATTAACATTAACAGCTGTTAACATGTTTGATTTTGGTTAATTTCTACAATAACAAAGATCATAAATAATATACTATACAGTATAATATTACAATGTATTCATGTTTTTTATCAAACAGGTCAATTTGACAATTATAATATGTGAAATATAAAAATACATATCATATTAACCCTCCTGTTGTCCACCGGGTCAAACTGACCCAACGCACTACCTCTTTGTGGCAGATAGAAGGCGCCAACTCTAATTCTACAGCTTACACAGACATATGATGTGCACTGCTGGCACAACAAGAAAGCCGAGGAGAAGAGCTTTAAATACATTTTAAAATAATGAATTCAAAATTCCTGAGTAAGTGTGAATGCTTCCCTTACCTTCATTATGTCCTGCCCTCCTTGGTTCTCTGCGAAACAAGTGTATTCGCCCTCCTCTCCCATACCCACTGCTGGGACCAGCAGTGTGCCATTCTCAAACACCGTCAGCCTACGTGTGCGTCCCCCTCTGTTCACTCCCTGCAACACGCTGTTCACCATGGTTCCATCAGGGAGGCTCCAGCGTACAGCTGGGTCAGGCAGTCCTGATGCCAGGCAGTCAACCTGAACAGATCACAACTGTACTTTGATGGCCTCACGTTAATGTGAGATTTATGCTGTAGATGCTGTAACATTTCTCTCAAGCGTGACAGGCCTGGATCTGACACTACACAGCAGGAAGATTAAAGAAAAAAAGCATGTATTGTCTAGTACTCACAGAATGACACAGATTTACAGTTGGACGATTTTCTGAGCAATTTGTAGTTGAATCATTACTGTCACTACTGATCATAGCCTTTCTCGTAAACACCTTACTGTACAACTGAGTGAAAAAAGGCAGAAAGTGAAAAAGTCACCTTGAGTGACCCACCGAATGACACCATCTGATTGGGTGGCAGCTTGGGCTCAATCTTGGCTGGCGCGGTAACCACAGAAACGCGGAGGAGACGGTAGTCATCGGCGACCTTGTTGCGTGCAATACAGAGATAATCTCCAGCATCCTTCTCTGTTGCTGCATGCACCACCAGGCTACCGTTAGTATGCACCTTCAGACGTCGGTCAAAACTGGAAAATATGCAACACATGCACACACACACACACACACACACATCATTTATATTACAACACTGCAACCTAACATGTTTGTTAGCTTGTGAATAAGCAGGGTAGCTTGTAATAAATCAATTTTATTTTGAATTTCAAATCTAATATGTATGCATTGCTTTACATCACACACACACACACACACACACACACACACACACACACACACCTGAAATTCCTGTCAACCAGTTTCCTGTTGGGAGTTCTCCAGATGATGGTAGGAAATGGGTTGCCAGATACCATGCAGTGGAGCAACACATCACCCCCATAATGGACCGTAGTTATGGAAGGTGAGGTGGAAAAGATGAGCGCTTTACTGAGGGAGGATACTGGTGAAGGGGGGGCGGATGGAGCTTTATTTGCTGGTGGAGGTTTTGTGCCAGCCACAGGGACTGAGGGCGAGATAGGGGCTGATGGGTAGACTATGGGCGGCTTTGTTATGTTGTGTTTCGGGGCGTGAGCTGAGCCCGGAGAGAGGCTGACCACGCCGTTGTTTTGGCGATGGGGGTTGACAGATATGAGCGTGTGGGAGTGCTGGGGAGTGCTGAGGGAGTTGGAGGAGGTCCTGGAGGGGTTCAAAAGAGACGGTGGGAGGAGCCCAGTCGTGTTGAATAGCTTGGAGGCAGGATCAGGGAGCCGGGCGGTGTTGTCCTTGTGGCGTATGGACGGAGGAGCTGTTTGTCTAGTTGGAGCAACAGCTCCGCCTACCCTCCCCGCCTCGCTGGCGTGTCCGCCTGCCTCCCCTCGTAGCTCCACCCTCACGTTCCTCCTGTCTGCTCCAACCGCATTACTTGCCGTGCACTCATACAGCCCAGCGTCCTCCGGGCCTGCTTTACGAATGTGCAGCGTCCCGTTGGGCAAGACGAAGAGATTGCCGTGGAGGAACTGGGACTGTCGGACCACGGTCCCACCCGGGATTTTCCAGCGCAGCACAGGGGGCGGGGCGCCCCGGGCGGTGCAGTGGGTGTAAACGGGCATCCCCAGAGTGAAAAGCAAGCGCTCCTCTTTGAGTTGATGTATCACCGGGGGCAACGAGGACACGTGTAATCGTACGGAGACACTGGCGGCGCCCGCCGAGTTGGAAGCGACGCAGCGGTACACACCCCGGTCACTGTGCAACGATGCCAAAATACGGAGTGTTCCATTTGCGTGCATGGTCATCCGACTGTGGGAGGAGCCGGTGGAGGTGAGAAGAGAGCGATCAGGCAGAACCCAGGAGAGATCAGGGCTTGGAACACCCTCTGCTCTGCAGTCCAAACGCACCTCTCCGCCCTGGTGAATGGAAACTTCTCTGTAATTGGCCAGCTGTATGCGAGGAGGGCGGGACCACACCTCAAGGGTGGTGAGCATCCTGTAAAACAAATTAGCAAGCAGTTAAATCAGGTGTTGACAGCCGACAGCTGATTTCTGTTAAGCCCAAATTAGTTTAAAGGAGTAACTGTAGTAGTCTCAAGTGTGTCTCTTAAATGTTAGCTACAAAAATAAACTGTTATGGCATTTACCTGTCTCGTCCCAGGGAGCTGTGTGCACTGCAGATATATGTCCCCCTGTCCTGCAGCTGAACATTCTGGATGACAAAGGTACCATTTGGCAGGACTTCAAAACGCTGAACCCTGGAATGGACTGACATCACAGCGCCTGACAGAAAGAGAGAGAGAGCGGGCGATATAAGGGGGGAAGGATACATCATCATACTGTAAGGAGAAGGGGGTGTGAAACAGAAAACCAGACAGGGAGGGGACAGATTAACGCATGGTAAACTCAGTGACGCACTGCACAAAATCTTCCATGACTTTGCTTACGATGTGATTTTTCCATCTCTGCAAGAAAAGCCCATTGTTTTGTATGCCAGTGTGTAGCCCTATAAATGGGTGTTACATTATTTAGTCAGTGTAACCTGTTATAACCTCTGCCGGTACCTTTAAATTGTGACCTCAATACATTTGCTCATTTAAATGTAATAAAATATATATATAAATGTGTATATGTTCTTTTATGTGTACACATAAAACACATTGTATTACATGTATTAAAAACACAAATCGATATATGCATTGATCCCCACCATTGATTCTCATTCTCAAACATGCACACACGCATGTGTGAGATTGAGAATCAATACTGTGAGAGAGTGTATAGTAGGCCCACAGGTGTTTGGTGTGCGTGTGTTCCCGTATTACCTGTAGAGACCTTGGTCCATGTGAGGGTGGGCTGAGGCTCTCCCTGAGCCTCACAGGCCAGCCTGGCAGTGCTTTGAGCTGGGACCGACACCGTCCTGATGTGGGGGTCCGCTATCCTTGGCTTGGACCTCACAACTGGGGCCTGTGTAAAAGAAATAAAATACAAATAGGTCAGAGGAATAATAAAAAGGTCTAATAAAACATAGCCATGCTAATTATGAGGCAACAAGACAGTATCATTGTTATACTGTAATTACTGTACGTGAAAGATTTAATACCAAAACCTATAAATGAGTGAATTTACTGCTGGGCCAGCTAAGTTTTAATACGATAGTTGGTATAGGATTCAAAGAGCCTTGTTCACACAGCCTCGTGTTATTGGAAATATGCAATAAATATGTAAAATAAATCAATAAATCTCAATAGATTCAAGTGTTTATTGAATGAAGGATTACAAATTAATTGTTTGATTCCAGGGCTCTTGGTGGATGACTCACCAGTGGGTTGGTCAGGACAGGGATGCCAGAAGAATCCTGGAAATTAATAAATAATATTTAATTATATGAATATGGTCTGCATGTTGATATGTTTATCATTATGAAACGCACGTTTTTTATTGGGTCTTTAGAAGGCATTAGTGTATGGCTGTAAATGTATTATCCATTACATTGTTATACATATCCAGAGAGTTTAAAACCAGATAATTTAGACTATTTTCAGAATTCAGATTTCTTGCATATGAGTGTTAGTCTCGTGAGACCATCCTGATCTTGCAAGCTCAAATGCAATTTCACTGCAAGAATCAGTTTGGAACCCCTTATTCATGTAAGGGGTGTTTGTCACACTGTAGGCAGTGCTAATACATTTCACAAACATCCTTACATATGATTGCACTACCGACATTACATTTATCCCACACAATCAGTATGTTTAAAATCAGATGTGGCGATAGAAACCTAAACGTATGACGCACGCTGATGTTGTCATCTTGGGAAAACATCATCTAGCCACTGATTGGCTGGTTGTTTTCTAAACGGGCGACAAACGCTTTTGCATTGAGGGGTTCCAGACCAATTTCATTTATCAACAAGAAATTTGAAGCTCACAAGATCAGGATAGTCTCACTATGTGTGTGTGTGGCTGGAATTATAATAATATTTTATAGAGCATACAGTACATTCAGATGTGTTGTATAAGGAATGATCAAGTGAAGCAATTAACTGAGTTAATTCATTAAAAAGGTACTGAACACATGTAGAAAAATAACAGAACTATTAATAAGAGAAGACCTTATTCTGTCTAGTGAAAGTCACACACATGCATTTATAGCGCTGTAATGTGCTGTGGATAAAAATATCCACTGAATGTCATTCAACTCACCCCAGGTGACACAGGGAGGGGAAAAGATGAGGGCTGACGAGACCGGCTGCTGTGTGAATCTGGAATAGAATTGGCTCCAGGGTTCCTCCATTCAGGGGTGGGTTTGCTCTGGTTTGGGATCCCAGAAACAGGCTTCTCTCTAGGGCCAACTAGCCCTGGGCTGGGCCTCTCTCTGGATGTCCCTCTGGTACTTGTTGATGTAGTTGTGGTTGGTGTATTACTGGAACTAGTTGAGATAGTGGGACTAGATGAACTTGATGTGATTAAAGTAATGATGGTGGTTGGGGATGAAGTGGAAGTAGTTCTAAGTGCTGAAGTAGAAGTAGCACCTGGTTTAGTTGTAGGGATATTAGTAGTAATTGTATTCTTAGTACTTGTAGGAACTGTAGTAAAAGGACTGGCAGAAGCAGATATTGTAGAAACAGTGGTCCCAGTACTTGAAGGAAATGTGGAAGTAGTTGTAGAATATCTGTGTGTACTAGAAACTGGAAGACTAGCAGTAGTTGAACCATCATAGTTCATTGTAACAGTCACTGAAGTGGTCGAACTAATTTCAGTAGTTGTTTTAGGACTTACAGCAGTGGGAGTACCTTTTTGAACGGTGAAGCCAATGGGAATCATTTGTTTAGCAGTTTCAGTAGGTGTGATAGCGGTGGTACTGGAAAATGTAAAAGGAGTGGCTGATGAAGTACTTTTTGCAGTAGCGGAAACAATGCCTGAGGAAAGATACCCATCCGGTTGTTTATCAACAGATTTCCTGGTTTCGGTGAGAGGGTGTGATACTGAGAGGGTCATTGTGGCTGGGTTGTGTGTTTGTTCTGCTGTGGTGTGCGCACTAACAGGTGGGTGTGTTGAGGAGTGTAAGAGAGTAATCGGCTCACTTCCTGGGAGGTTGATCGAATGAGTCAAAAGGTCTGTTTGTGTCGTGGAGGGAGAGGAAGTGGAAGGGGTAGATAAAGACTGAAGCAATGACGAAATAAGAGGGACGGGGGAATCTGAAGGGGAGGAAGGTCCCTCAAATGTTAAATTAGTAGATTGCGGATTCAATTCCACAGTACTTGAATACCTAAGGTTGTTCCTGTCTTCAAGCAGAGTCGCTAGAGAATTGATTGTAGTATGCATTTTAACGGTCACCACGTCAGTGGTCACAGTGGACGACCTCATATTTGTAGCGTCAGGGAGAGGTCGTGGTGGGGTCGAGGGCTGGCCTCGGGGTCGGTTCATGATTCGTCTCTTTTGTCCGAACCGGCGGCGAGCATTCCAAGGGCTTTGGGGTCTTGAGTTGGGGGCCAAATTGAGGAAAGCTCCCTGAATGGGGGTTGATTTGCTTTCAGTTGGGTTAGGCTTTGGTTTGCGTTCATATATTGGTTCCTGAACAATGTCATTGGTTTGAAAGATTGGCTTGGGTGTGTTTGTCACTGCAATTGTCTGCACGTCTGTCTCTGACTGATTCTCTCTGTATGTCTGTGGTTCCATTGGCTTGTCTGTCTGTATATATGGCTGGGTATATGTCTCCCTTACTGTGCTTATATCTGTGTCTGGGTTTATAGCTTTTTCTCTTTCTGTTCCAATGTTAATTGTTGTCCATTCATCAAGTCCTGATTGAACAGGCTGTACATGATGTAGACCTTCCTCTTGTAGACTCTGTTCATCAATAGATGATCCTTCCATTTCTTCTTCCACTCCTTTCTCTCTTCCCACCTCATTGTTTTTCTCTCTACCAAATTGTTCATTTGGGGGTTTACCTGTTGGCTGGCTTATGTTATTCTGGGCAGTCTTCTGACGTATCTTAGCCAATAAGTCAGCCCATTTCTGAGGGTCTATCTTTTGTTTGGTTGAGGCACCTCTTTGTCTGTTATCAAAACGGTTTCTTCTCTGTTCAAAATTGGATAAAGGGCTCCCACCCCTTCTCTGGGAACCAGCTCTGATAGGGCCGCGTCTTCGAGGATGTTTGATTGGAAAACGTTGGTTAATTGGAGGCAGGCGGGGCCTTGAATACCTCCTATTAGCAGTAGGACTCTTGTTTTCTTCATCCTCTTGATTCCCTGACCCCTCCTCTACCATATTTTCCTGTAGCAATGAAGCACGTATCCGGGTTGAACGGCCAGCAGCTGATTGAGGCCCTCTGGGAAATGAATTCCTGAAAGGTGGGGCAGATCGTGCGCTTATGTCCAGCTGCATAGAAAGTGAGTCCACACCATACTGGTTAACTGCCAAGCAACGGTATTGGCCGACATCCCTATGAGAAGGATGGCTTAATGACAGACTTCCATTTGATTGAACAGTATGTCCCCGTGATACAGCCAAGCCATGCTGTACTATATTACCATCTGGCAATATCCAACTAATATCAGGTGTTGGCGTACCAGATGAGTTACATGGTAGACTGAAAGGCTCTCCAATAAATCCTTTGATAGAAGGCCCTACCTGCGCCCCAGCAGGTGGACCAGAAGATTCCTCTACCACCAACTGAAGGGGGATAATATCTACATCACTCCCCGCCCGGGCTACACAATAGTACAACCCAGCATCTGAGAGTTCCACTCTTTGCAAAGTTAAACCAGAGACTGAGGTCTGGATCCTTCCATCTGGACTGCTAGAGGGGGATATGAATGTTGAACCATCTGGGAGAATCCACTGTAAAGTAGGATTACCAGAGCTGAGAACGGGGCATGCTAATTGTACACTCCTACCTGTTAGAGCTGCTAATGCTGTGATTGTAAAATTGGTTGAGATCAACACCCATGGGCGTAGTGAAGGAGAGGATGCTCTTGATGAGGAGGAGAATAGCAAAGCTTTAGCAATTGGGTCAGGTCTTGTAGACACCCTTGTCAACAGTGTAAGATGAACCCTGTGTCCGCTGGACTGTGCTCTATTGAGCTGGATGCTGATAGCTGGTTGTAGTAACCAGTGTGGATTTGCTTTCACTGATGCTATGACTCCAGTATGGTAGTATCCTTCCGTCTCCACTGTCTGCCTGTAACGGTAAGCCAGTGCTGGGGCTTTACTCAATATAATCTCCCTCTCGAGGCGAACCGCAGTCTCACTGTAGTACGCAAGAATTCTCCAAAGCTCCTCATAACTTTCTCTCTCCACAGGACACACCAAAGAGAACGAGACAGCTAGGGAGAGTGGATCAGAGGAGGAAAGGGACAGATCGGGCGGTGGACTAATATCCGGAGAGTTGGTAGAGTGAGTGACATTGCAGCTCAGGTCAACGTGGTTCCCTTGTTGGTCAGATAGGCCCAGAAAGGTGGAGCCTAAGGGCTCTCTAAAGGATTCAACTTGCTGGAGCTCGACGAGGTCTGTATTAGATGGTGGGTCTCGCCCGGGGGCAGAGATAACGGGTGATGCACAGGATAGGTCAGAATGCTGGAGCAAGCCCTGCCCTTGAAGGACACTGGGTGAGGCACACATGGGGCAGTTGGGGCCTCTGGGACATTTCATCAGCCCTAACAGACAGATTAGAAGAAAGGAACAGGTGGGGGGTCAGATTGTTTCATGACACAGACCTCTAGGACTGCACCACCGCATGACATAAATTAGCCAATAACTCGGTTGTCTGTATGGTATGGTTATTACATTAATCACAGCTTGCTCCATCTGTCACATCAGCTATGCTATCAACCGGTATAATCTCAGTCCCGTTACATATGCTTGCTCACAAATAAGTAAAATACTCGTCACTTTGTCATTACACTCATTAGCCTGTATTTGTATGCATTAGTCACAGAGAGTAACTCTGGCATATCAACAAGACACAAGTCCCAGTCCACCCTACTTTTACATCTCTATTACAACAGACTGAGAAGGATAGAGAGAGGGTGAGAGAGAGAGAGAGAGAGAGAGAGAGAGACAGAGAGAGAGAGTGGAGGAGAGGCAGTGATGCATAAAGAGGATGTAGGTTATTAAGATATCAAACCCAGATGTAGTATTTTGTATCTGACAGTAAACAGAGACATGTAATACTGTACCTAAACTTCTAATGACATGATAAATTGCTGGGGCAAATAGGGAGTCCACCACTTATGAAATCATGTTTAAAGAATCCAGCGGATTAGCTTAAAGTATTGTATTACTTCATTCTACATATATCCACAACAAAAAGATAGAGGCATGAATAGAACTGCTCTTTATAGTATGGATTTGTGCAGCTGCTTTGTGACCATCCATCTAGCAGTCAAGTCAATGAGTACATGACTGAGTAAGAAGATAGGGCTATTGTTTTTCCTTGTAAAGTCCAATGTTGGCCTGAAGCAAAATTGATTATTTCACATAACTCGAGAGCCTCTGTCAGCCAAGGTTTCTTTCACCCCTGATGTTTGTCTTCCTCCATGTCCTCCCATTCTGTCTCTCTAGCATTTTATCTGGCATAGGGTATATTCTTACACTGGACACCTGGAATGGACATGGGCCATGTAGTGAATTAATAACAGAGGTGTCAGTCACCTGGATGGGCCACGCTCCAGCTGAGGAACCAGCTCAGCCTACAGTCGCAACTCCACGGATTCTCATGCAGTACCAATGTGTCCAGTAGGGGCGCTGTCACTAACACCTCTTTGGGAAGTGTGGTTAGGCTGTTGTTGGACAGGTCTAGGTGTCTGGGCATGGGAGGGGGAAAATAATTAACACAGGATGGAGGAAAAGGGGTGGGCAGAGAGATATCACCTTCATCACTGCCAACATCATCAATCATCAGACATTGCAACAACAGGACAACAGCAATGTATTTCACGCTGATCCTCAAGCGTTGAGGGTTACCTTAGTGTAGAGTAGTAATATGTGTTCAGCAGGGACAGTGTACACAGACTGTGTGGGTGCAGCTGATGGAGTCGGTTCCCTTGCAGACGTAGCAGCCTGAGGCTAGGCAGCTGCAGCAAGGCCTGGGGGTGAATGTGCTGGAGGAGGTTGTGATCCAAGTGCAGGCGCAGGAGGGAGGTCAGGCCACTGAAGGTCATGGAAGAGGAAATCTCCCGCAGCTTGTTATAGCTCAGCTTTAATACCTGGGGAGAGAGGGAGAGGAAGAAGAAGGAAATGTTTACATCAGCGAACAAACTGGGTTCTATTGCCTCAGGTGAAGCGAGCAGGAGTTTAAGAGGGAAGATGCATGCCAGGGAATAGACACGGTATCTTTGAGCATCAGCAGTAAAAGTTTGAAACAGGAGAGGGGTTGGAGGTAGCAAATGGGTAATTTGTTCCTTCTCCGTGTGCTATATATCCACACTGACAACTAATCAGGTCAGTACGTAGACACAACCGAACACAGCTTCTTGCCATGACCTAAAGAAGACATTTATTTTGTTATCCGGTGCCTCATTGACTCACTGACTTATTGACACCATTTACTCCTTACATTAAAAAGTGATCTCTATCTGGATGTATTTTACCACTTTAACACAAGGTGTAAATTAGGTCATTGATATATATATTGCTATTCTTGTCTCGTATGGAGACCGCACCACAAATGTGAGCTTGGCACACTATGAAATTCAGATGTACAGTGTTCTACTTTGTTGTGATTTAAGATCAGGATAACTACTTTGCAGGAAAGGATCCAACCTATGACAAATGTAGCATGTGCAGATGTCAATACTTATAAAATATGGGTCCTGTTGTCATTTGATAGGGTATATACCAGAATCTGCCTTGAAGCTGATGGGAAACAATTGCTGGATGAGTAATATTGCTTCCCGCCTAGATTGTTAACGCTGCCCTCAGGTTGCTACAAAAAGTCCAAAGTGTGTATTCTGTCAGGGGGCAGCAAAAATAATTAAATCCCAGACATATATTGTGCATTAGTTGGACAAAAGTTGTGAAATTTGGCTGGGAATGTAAACGGATCTGAAGGCTAAACAGTAAATGGCCATGACTTATTAATATGGATTTATATGCTGATTTCTGTTTTTTTAAATGTAAAATGGCTCCCAGATTTCCATATTTATTTGTAATAAATCCTGTGTGACCATGGGGAGTATCCTGTGGTATGTCTCCTTGAAACCTTTGTGAAAAAATAAGTTGGATAATATTGAATATTGCACTTCATTACTTGCCAGAGTACCATTGTTGTACGTAGTCAATGAACATATCATATCTCAGATCACTCAAAAGGATTTCTAAGGGCTGTGCATATGTACACTCTACATAAAAGTACATGCATATGTACATATACTGTACTGTACATACTCTGATAAAGCTAACTTGAAATAGTGCAGAAACCCAAACAGGCACACTATTTTCATGCTCTCTCCTGCCTGAGGACATGGACGAGGATAAAAGAGATATTGCTTTGGCCCACATGCCCAATTGTGCTTTCACATCTGTGTACTGCAAAACCCTTTAGCTGGAGATCTGAGTGAGCACCAGCGTATTTCCTAATTAACCGCCATGTAATTTTGGAATCCATTTCCAATGCACTGGAAATGAATGAGTTGCGGACTGAAAATGGTAATAGCACCTGTTGTTTACTTAGGGACTAGGTTTGTTAAAAAAATGTAAGATGTGAGATTTATTAGGTATTAGCAGACTATTAGTGTGTATCATCACAAATATTGAGTCGCAATTTTACGTCAATTTACCTGTAGCGACTTCATATCCCGAAACACCTGGTCTGGAATGTGGTGCAGGTCATTTCCATGGAGCATCATAAGCTCTGCCCTCTTCAGGCCAGCCAATGAATTATCTGGGATTCTGCTGATGCTGTTGAAGCTAACAGAGCACAGAGAAGAACATCTTTAAACAATGCTACAGTACTGCTATAGCATTTCATTCGGGCTTTATTAGGTCTGTATCCTGTAGCTTTGTAGTTGCTCACTGCTTAGCTGGCTCAGTGATTAGCATAGCCACCATACAGTGCCAGATTCTTTTGTATGTGTGGGTTTAATCATGCTTGCTAGACATGCTTACTTGACTAAATATTAAGCCTATAGCTGTGAAGGGTGTGCATGTACAGTATGTTTATGTACTAGCATCTGTCATGTGGCTTAAGCAGCTGGGATAGATTGAGCCCCCCACCCCACGATGAACTCTAATAGAACTGATAAATTACAGATGGAGAGATGAATAGATGAATGGACCTACAGAATTAACAAATACAGAGTTCAGCTTCTGTGTTTATAGTAAATGTTGGATTGGATTTAAGATTTAACACTGGGAGTGAAGAGAATGTATGTGCTTCCTTATGTGCTTCCTTACCCAAGGTTAATGCGTAGCGTGTGAGCGGGCAGGCCAGCAGGTACTGCCAGCAGGGATCTGAAGGTGCAGTGGACCTCGCTGGCCTGATAGCAGTTACAGGTTCTGGGGCAGGCCTGCCCCATCGGCACGACCAGCGTCAGGACCGCCACAACAGGGACCAGCAAGTATGCCGGGGACAAGTGCACACTGCGACGCATCTTTACTCCAGATGCACAGAGCGTATCTGGGTGGACATTTGCATGACAAACAAGCTGTTAATGAACACGTGGATATGCTTATGCTTCAATTTCAGGTGCCATATGAAGAACCACGACTAATTGCAGCTCTCTCGCTTGTATAGTTTTGTCTTTTAAATAACCAAATAAGCAGATTTGTCCTCTCTCTTTCTCCCTTCTCCAACTGACAAACACAATAGGGTTCTCATCTTTCTATTTCACTGTGACTGGCACACACACATGGACTTTATAAACACCATTCTACACTGACCAGATAAGTGCTGTTGCTACTGCCTGCTTCATACAAAACAAACCTTTAAAGGGATGCACCAAATACAATATGAAATCTAATTGTTTTATAAAGGATATTCAACTCATTCATCGCAAAGTTCTACAGTACATAAGCGAGAAATATCAGCAAGGGGAGAAATAGCTACAAAAGTGTAGGTGTTCTGATAGGTCTAACAGAGCCCTCTCAGGGGCAGACATGCAGAGCTACTTTGCAAATGGGCTTCATGGGAATTTAAACGTGCAGACTCGCGAGACGGAGGAAACGCTAATTACAGATTAACACTCGCTAATTAAACCAGCACGCACGCGCATGGCACAGCGTTTTTTTTCCACTTGATTTTAAATAAGAAAGTTAGCTCCCTCTATATTCCCCCTCTCTCTCTCTCTCTCTCTCTCTCTCTCTCTCTCTCTCCCTCTATCTCTCTCTC
>JAODUG010035712.1:0-18045 GCA_027564795.1 Aphredoderus sayanus
TGTAGAAGCAGGTAGTTAAAGTAAGTACTAGTATGTTGGAACAAATACAGTAACATTACACTATTACAATAATACAGTCCTACAGTAAGAGTCGACAGTACATGTGACGTAAAAGCGAGGCAGGTGGACCCACCTGAATGAACAGCAGCATTCACTGAGCTGTTCTTCACACACTTGACCTGGAACAGACAAAGAGCCAGTCAAGAAGCAGCTTGAGGCACCAACAGACATGCTCCTGCCTTCGAACCGATACCTTCTTCTTGACTGGGGCAGATGCCTCAGCCTCCAGGCAGTACTCCAGAATCTTCTGAGTGGGTTTCCTCTTCCTCTTCCTCTCAAGGAAGGGAACATTACCTGAAAATGAAACATGATGTCTTTATATGGATGCATGAAGTTACCCTCCAGTTAAGAGCTGGCAGGGGTCACAGTGCCTCCAGGGCAACTGACCCATATTAAGAACGTCCTTGTAACAGAGAACTACACGTCTTACTCAAGCCATATGTAGTGACAAAGTCCTCTCACCACCATCGTTGATGTGACCCTCTGTTGATGAAGGAGCTTCCGCTTCAGGTGGGGGTGTTAGTGTGTCGACAACGGACAGTCCTGGTGCGTCTTGGGAAGACTCAGCCAAAGGCATTTGTAGTTGTGATTGTGTTGCTAACTTGAATTCATCCGGGGGCGGAGTCTGTATTTCAGGAAGTGTGGTTGAGGGGGTGTGGTCAACTCTGCTTTTGTCCAATAGCGGTGCATCCGGGTTAATGTTGATTAACTGATGAGAAAAGGAAGAGGAATGTTTAGGTAGTCCTAAAAAACTTTATCATACCCGTAAAGGTTCTGGTATGTGGCTTGATTTACAACAAGCTAACATAGGACACAAACATATTATAATTTTATTATATATTAAATACTGTATATATTAATAATTTACCATCTCTACTGACTGGAGAGGCTTTTTCTTCTTTCTAGAGGAGAAAACCTGATACTCCTCTGTCCATTCAATCAGCCTTTTGCTTGGTTTTCGGATACGTTTATTTACTGGAGTTGAAAGACAACATTTAGTTTTAGTTCTTACTAGCTTTACAGGATATGATGTATTATGTATTTTGTTGTGTTACAATAGACAACATTTCTACTGAAATAAGTCTTATACATTGTTATTATATTAAAAACACAAACATACAAAATAAGAAACTTGAACCAATTGAACATAATCCAACAACTTGACACTTAAATATCCTGGTTCATGTCACGTTTGGGTCTTAAACTAATAGAGAACATTTCTGGGTTCAGTTCAGCTTTGGTCCTTACCCACGGGGGGCTCCTGGGCTCCTGCCCCAGCTCCAGTGGGCAGGTCCTTACCCACGGGGGGCTCCTGGGCTCCTGCCCCAGCTCCAGTGGGCAGGTCCCTCTTGGGCTCTGAGGACAGATCAGTCTTCTGCTCCGAAGGCACGTCAGCTTCTGTTCCCTTCATGCCACTAGCCCTCCCCTCCTCCGCCACTCCCCACTGCGCTGCATGTCTGTCCTGTGTGCCTGGTGAGCGTCCCACTCCCGGGTACCCGGGGCCAGACCTTGCAGCATGACAAGGCACTCTGCTCTTGGCTCTCCTTCGTCCCCTGGAGGCACTGCCCCTCCTGCTACAGGGTTTCCTGGAGGGCCGTTTGAGGCTCTTCTGGACATGTGTGACAGGACGTGACTCGGGTCTCGTCTTGTCCTTCACCTGCGGGTCTGGGGCGTCCCCGTGGCAGGGAGGCATCACCGAGGGCTCCTCCTTCACATGGGCACCAGGCGGGCCGATCTCCAGCTCCAGTGGAGCACCGTCTCGTTCCCTGGTGTCATGAAGGTCCTTCAACATCATCAGGAACGTACTGAACTTATAACTGGGTTCGGGTTTGAATGGGACGGGTTGTCCACTGCTGTCATTGGCCAGGGACTGGAACGATATCTCCTCCAGGTCTTTGAAGGAATTCATGAAGGCGAACGGTAATGGAGGAGAGGACAATCCAGAGGAACACTCTTCCTTCTTCGTTCCCACCCTGGATGTCAGCGGTATGAAGTCCATTGGCGGGGTCGATGATACTGAGAAGTCTTCATCCTCACTCTTCACCTCAGCTTCAAGGTCAGTTGAATCCGTGAACGCAGGGGAAACCGGTGGCAAGACACACCTGGGAAACCCAGGGTCCTGGCCACAATCACCATAATCATCACCGGATAATAGAGGTTTTATTTGTTTGTCCTCTAATGTATGAGGTGATGTGTGAACAGGGTGCTGCTGCCTGCTCCCATCTCTTCTCTTCTGTTTGGAGAGTTTCTTCTGCTCAGACTGCTTAAGGGAGGCCTCCTGCATGACCTTCAGGGCTGCGGACATCAACTGGCTGCTAGCAGGCAGCTGGGCAGCCTTCTTACTTAAAGCGCTCTGGGACCGATCCACAGGCATCCTAGGTTTCTCAATGGATGGCTCGCCACTCACTCCCGAGGCTGCAAACTGCTGTTCAGCAGACAAGGCAGTTGCAGTTACATCAGTGATAACAGTCATGTTTTGTGTTTTTGTTTCTGAGCTGTGTAACTGGTCAGAAGAAAGTTTTGTCTCGGTTGAGGGTGTTACCTTTTCACCATCCAACAATTCTGTTTGGTTAGTGGGCAAGCAACTTCTACAGCTAGAGGCTTCTTTTTGGACAGGTATCTGTACATTTGAGCAGCTTAAGTAGTCAGAAATCACATTGGTTACATTGGAAGGAAGAATGTCTTCCTCTCCTGTCTTTTCTGGTTGGAAGGATGGCATGCTCAAACTATGAGTCCTTTCAGCACAGGCTGCTTTTGATTTTGAACTACCTAAATCCTCCAAGGATTTGGGTGGCCCACCGTTGGACCGTAGTGACTGTTTAGACGAGACAGTACTTGAATTGGAAACTTGTGTCTTGGTCCTCTCTGACTGTCCAGCAATGTCAATGGATCTGGAGGAGTCTGATGTCTTCTTACCCAGCTGGTCAATGGTTCTGGAGGAACCTGTGGCTTTCTTATCTAGCTGGTCAATGGATCTGGAGGATTTTGAGTTTTTACTGAGCTGTTCAATGGATCTGGAGTCTGATGTCTTTTTACCCAGCTGGTCAATGGTTCTGGAGGAACCTGTGGCTTTCTTATCTAGCTGGTCAATGGATTTGAAGGAGGTTGAGTTTTTACTGAGCTGTTCAATGGACCTAGAGTCTGAGGTCTTCTTACACAGCTGGTCAATAGATCTGGAGGTGTCTGATGTCTTCTTACCCAGCTGCTCAATGGATCTAGAGGAGTCTGGTGTCTTCTTAGCCAGCTGCTCAATGGATGTGGAGTCTGAGGACTTCCTATCCAGCTGGTTAATGGGTTTGGAGTAGTCTGAGTTCTGACCTAGATGGTCAACAGATCTGGAGGAGTCTTGTGTATTCTTGCCCAGTTTATCAATGAATCTGGAGTCTGATGTGTTCTTAACTAGTTTATCAATGGATCTGGATGAGTCTGATGTTTTCTTAGTCATCTGGTCAATGGATTTGGAGTCTGAGGACTCCTTAACCAGTTGGTCAATGGATCTAGAGGAGTCTGGTGTCTTCTTACCCAGCTGCTCAATGGACGTGGAGTCTGGTGTCTTCTTAGCCAGCTGCTCAATGGATGTGGAGTCTGAGGACTTCCTATCCAGCTGGTTAATGGGTTTGGAGTAGTCTGAGTTCTGACCTAGATGGTCAACAGATCTGGAGGAGTCTGGTGTATTCTTGCCCAGTTTATCAATTGATCTGGAGTCTGATGTGTTCTTAACTAGTTTATCAATGGGTCTGGATGAGTCTGATGTTTTCTTAGTCATCTGGTCAATGGATTTGGAGTCTGAGGACTTCTTACCCAGCTGGTCAATAGATTTGGAGGAGTCTGATGTCTTCTTATCCATCTGGTCAATGGGTCTCGAAGAGTCTGATGTCTTCTTACCCCGCTGGTCAATGGATGTAGAGGAGTCTGATGTTTTCTTACCAAGCTGGTCAAAAGATCTCGAGGAGACTGATCTCTTCTTACCCTGCTGGTCAATAGATCTGGAGGAGTCTGGTGTTTTCTTATCCAGCTGGTCAATGGATGCAGAGGTGTTTGATGTCTTCTTACCCGGTTTATGAAAGGGTCTTGAGGAGTCTGATCTCTTCTGACCCAGCTGGTCAATGGGTTTAGAGGAGTCTGGTGTTTTCTTATCCAGCTGGTCAATGGATATAGAGGAGTTTGATGTCTTCTTACCCGGTTTATCAAAGGGTTTCGAGGAGTCTGATCTCTTCTTACCCAGCTGGTCAATGGGTTTCGAGAAGTCTGATCTCTTCTTACCCAGCTGGTCAATGGGTTTAGAGGAGTCTTGTGTTTTCTTATCCAGCTGGTGAATTGATGTAGAGGAGTTTGATGTCTTCTTACCCAGTTTATCAAAGGGTCTGGAAGAGTCTAATGTCTTATTACTCAGCTGGTCAATGGATCTTGAGTCTGATGTCTTCTTACCCAGTTTATTAATGGATCTGGAGTCTGATTTCTTCTTATCCAGCTGGTCAATGAATTTTGAGTCTGATGTCTTCTTACCCAGCTGATCAATGGATTTGGAGGTTTCTGTCTTCTTATCCAGCTGGGCAATAGATCTGGAGGACTCTATATTCTTACCCAGCTGGTCAATAGATCTGGAGGTGTCTGTCTTCATATCCAGCTGGGCAGTAGATCTGGAGCAGTCTGATGTCTTCTTATCCAGCTGGTTAATAGATCTGGAGGAGTCTGATGTCTTCATACCCAGCAGGTAAATAGATCTGGATTCTGATGTCTTCATACCCAGCTGGTTAATGGGTTTGGAGTAGTCTGAGTTCTGAGCCAGATGGTCAACAGATGTGGAGGAGTCTGATGTATTCTTGCCCAGTTTATCAATGGATCTGGAGTCTGATGTTTTCTTAACTAGTTTATCAATGGGTCTGGATGATTCTGATGTTTTCTTAGTCATCTGGTCAATGGATTTGGAGTCTGAGGTCTTCTTACCCAGTTGGTCAATGGATCTGGAGGAGTCTGATGTCTTCTTACCCAGCTGGTCAATAGTTCTGGAGGAGTCTGGGCTCTTCTTATCCAGTTTATCAATGGATCTAGAGTAGTCTGAGGTCTTCTTACCCAGCTGGTCAATGGATCTAGAGTCTGATGTCTTCTTACCCAACTGGCCAATAGATCTGGAGGAGTCTGGTAGCTTTTTACCCAGCTTGTCAATGGATCTAGAGTCTGATGTCTTCTTACCCTGCTGGTCAATAGATCTGGAGGAGTCTGGGACCTTCTTACCCAGCTGGTCAATACATCTGGAGCAGTCTGATGGCTTCTTACCTAGCTGGCCAATAGATGTAGAGCAGTCTGATGTCTCATTGCCCAGCTGGTCAATGTGTCTGGAGGAGTCTGGGAGCTTCTTACAGAGCTGGTCAATACATCTGGAGCAGTCTGATGGCTTCTTACCTAGCTGGCCAATAGATGTACAGCAGTCTGATGTCTCATTGCCCAGCTGATCAATGTGTCTGGAGGAGTCTGGGAGCTTCTTACACAGCTGGTCAATAGATCTGGAGCAGTCTGAAAACTCATTATCCAACCGATCATTGTGTCTGGAGGAGTCTGATGTCTTCTTACCCAGCTGGTCAATAGATGTAGATGAGTCTGATGTCTTCTTACCCAGCTGGTCAATAGATGTAGATGAGTCTGATGTCTTCTTACCCAGCTGGTCAATTGATCTAGAGGAGTCTGGTGTCATTTTACCCAGCTGGTCAATATATGTAGAGGAGTCTGATGTCTTCTTACCCGGTTTATCAAAGGGTTTCGAGGAGTCTGATCTCTTCTTACCCAGCTGGTCAATGGGTTTGGAGGAGTCTGATGTTTTCTTATCCAGTTGGTCAATTGATGTAGAGCAGTTTGATGTCTTCTTACCCAGTTTATCAAATGGTCTGGAAGAGTCTAACGTCTTATTACTCAGCTGGTCAATGTATCTTGAGTCTGATGTCTTCTTACCCAGTTTATCAATGGATCTGGAGTCTGATTTCTTCTTATCCAGCTGGTCAATGAATTTTGAGTCTGAGGTCTTCTTATCCAGCTGGGTAATAGATCTGGAGGACTCTATATTCTTACCCAGCTGGTCAATAGATCTGGAGGTATCTGTCTTCATATCTAGCTGGCCAGTAGATCTGGAGGAGTCTGATGTCTTCTTATCCAGCTGGTAAATAGATCCTGATTCTGAGGTCTTCCTACCCAGCTGGTTAATGGGTTTGGAGTAGTCTGAGTTCTGAGCCAGATGGTCAACAGATCTAGAGGAGTCGGATGTATTCTTGCCCAGTTTATCAATGGATCTGGAGTCTGATGTGTTCTTAACTAGTTTATCAATGGATCTAGAGGAGTCTGAGGTCTTCTTATCCAGCTGGTCAATGGATCTAGAGGAGTCGGATGTATTCTTGCCCAGTTTATCAATGGATCTGGAGTCTGAGGTGTTCTTAACTAGTTTATCAATGGATCTAGAGGAGTCTGAGGTCTTCTTATCCAGCTGGTCAATGGATCTAGAGTCTGATGTCTTCTTATCCAGCTGGTCAATGGATCTAGAGTCTGATGTCTTCTTACCCAGCTGGTCAATGGATCTAGAAGAGTCTGATGTCTTCTTACCCAGCTGGTCATCTCTCTGGTCATCTCTCTGGAGGTGAGATCTGGAGGTGTCTGTCTTCCTAATGAGTTGTTCAATAGATCTGGAGGAGTCTATATTTTTACCCAGCTTTTCATTTGATCTGGAGCAGTCTAATGTCTTCTTACCCAGCAAGTCATCTGTCTGGTCATCTCTCTGGAGGTGAGATCTGGAGGTGTCTGTCTTCTTAATGAGTTGTTCAATAGATCTGGAGGAGTCTATATTTTTACCCAGCTTTTCATTTGATCTGGAGCAGTCTGATGTCTTCTTACCCAGCAAGTCAATAGATCTGGACTCTAATTTGCTCTTACCCAGCTGGTCAATGGGTCTAGATTCTGAGTTTTTTTTAACATCCCGGTGCCCTGATTGGATCAAAGGCACAAGAGACTCAAAACTGACTTGTAATTTCTGCATAGCTGGCCTTCCTGTGTGGCTGGTAGAGCCAGTGGCTGAACATAAAAGGGAGTTTTTTGTGCCCTTTGTATGGCCAGAAGACATGCCAATCACTTGATCCTTTTTCCTGTTTGAGTATTCTGATTGGTGAAAGGTTTCAAGAGTTGCCATAGATAACATGTTATTGTTTCTTGAGCTGAACGTAGTGGGCAAACAGGAAAGGTCTGAGTTACCTAGCCTGTCATTAGGCATGTCAGTGTTTTTTGCAGGCATACCATTGGCTTGTTTCTGCTTACCTGTGGAATATTCTGATTGGTCAGCTGGCTTGACAGGATCCGTAGTAACATGTGTCCTAGGGTTGTCTAACCATCCTGATTTGTCAGAAAGCATGCCAATTATGTCAGAGGACATACTGGTGATCATATTGTTTTTGTCCTTTGAGCACTCTGATTGGTCAGAAGGCATGCCAGTCTCTCCAAAGTTGGGGTTCTTGTTTTTATCATGCAAACCAGATTGATCAGAAGATCCTCCAGTCACACTGAATGTAGAGTTAGCCACTATAGTCTTTCTGCTGACAGCTGCTTGTGTCTTTTTCTTACAGGACACCTTACTGAAAAGAGTGCGGTCTGGTACAGGACTGGTTGTCTTAGGCCTTCTGTCTTTGCCTGCTTTGCTGAACCAGAGGCCACTTTGAATCTCTTGGGGTTTCCTTGCCTCCTTAATAGGGTTAACTGAAGGCTGGCTGTCAGTTGGTTTAGCGTGACGTTCAAGTGCTTTAGGACATAAAATCTTAGGAACAGAGTCAAGGTCTGAGTAGGGACATTCTCCTACACCTCGCCCTGCCTGGTTTGGACCGTTACGAAATGCTTTCCTAGAGGATTTACTGCTTAATTCTTCTGAAGATTTGCTTGATTTATTCTTTCTTGGGGACCTTCTTGACATGCTGAGCTTTGTTGGTGTAGCAGTGCTGATAGGGGAAGGAGATCCATTGGTCATGTGACCTGCTTCAGATGTAGTGGTGACAGGTGAGATTACGAGAGGAGGGGTTGGGAAGGGCTGGTTTTCCACTTCTGGAGCAGAGCCTTCATGTAAGGCTTTTCCTATGGAGGAGGAAATGGCAGAAGCTATTTTGGTTCTTTCTTGGAGCACAGCCTCAGCCACTGCTATGCTGGAGTTCCAGGATTCCTGAAAACGCTTAGGGATCTGTAGAAAAGCATAAATGTTTATTAATCCCCTTGTGCAAAATGTGGTCAAATATGTTTTGTTGATGATACACAATTTTTAACTAAACAATATCAATTTAGTCTATTAACTGCATGGTGTTTGTTATAATGCATTAACTTTATTAATGCATTATAATGTAATGTAATTCAGAAAACATTATTTTTCATTATCCATGTACTGTATAATTATAATGTATGTTGAATCATCAGCATTATTACTCAAGTATTAGCAAATAACACAGTTTTCAGAATTACTTATCATATTTACAAACACTGGTGGAATGGATTATTACAGTGTACTTGTTCTTCTCCCGCCTCTTGCCCTTCCGGCGCAGCAGGGGGAGCCGTTCGAATTCAAAGCCTCCCTGAAAATGATGAGTGTGTTTCCCCTCCACCCAGGCCAGCTCCACAGGATGGCCCACGGTCTGGACGTAGTACAGCCGGCAGGGCAGCTCACTGGGCTCTGGGGCAGCATGGACAGTCAGCTGCTGGGAGGCTCGCTAGCTAGCATGCTTGCTAGCTCACTAGCTCGCATGTCCAAACTACAACCTTAATAAACCTCTGGATTTACACTTGTGGGTTACTGGCTGGTTTCTTCTGAGCATCATTTATATATTTATAACACATATTTATATCTACATATACTAATCATACTTAGCGTGCAGAAATGTCATGAATAAAGCATCATCCAATTTGCTATATTTCTGTGGCGAGTCTCTGTGAAGATTTCTAAATATTTAATTAAAATAAAATAAACTTTTACAGTAATATATCCACGTTTTACCTTGGGTTTGAAATTTTTTTTTTTTTTTTTTACATTCTTGCCTTTATTTAGACTTTAGAGATGAAAGATACCACCAGTGGACGGCTGTTTTTGGTTATTTAAGATGCTATCATGGCCAGTTTGTGTCACAGTTGTACGCAGCACAGCAGTAATGCTTTAAAGGACTACCTTTTATTTTGTGGTAGGCGCCCTGCTTGGGGTCAAGGGTCACCTCACAAGGCCACCACGGTCTCCTGCCAACCTTCGCCCATATCAGCTCCCCCTCCAGGTACTTCACAGGCGGGACGGTCTTGGGGCTGCTCGGCTGCAGTGAACAAGAACAGACTTGAGATTGTTACTTTCAGTAACTGCTCATCTTTCAGTTCATAACCATATTAAATTACACATTAAGGATTATAAAGGATAAAAAACACTTTTAAAGAATAACAGCACCCTAACATTTGTTTTTTGAGCAGTAAACTGAGCTGTGATCAGTGCTGGTTATAAAACATAATATTATCATAACAAAATATATATTTCTTTGGGAGAAAAAAAGAGATGAAAATAGTTCTACATAAAAAAAATAAAACAAAGTTTAAAACAAATCATGAAAATAGCTCTACATGAAAAAAATAAAACAAAGTTTAAAACAAATAATGAAAATAACTCTACATGAAAAACAAAGAAGAATAAGATGAATATAGCTCTACTTTAAAAATATATATTTTTAAACAAATACAAATAGCTCTACATTACAAGGCCCTGTCTGGCTGGTGAGCGTACTTGTCGGGCGTCATCGCATAAACGTTAACGCTCTACAGGCCTTGACTGGGACACAGGTGCGCCTGGGGGGTCTGAGCAGCAACACCTGACTCTCACATCCACACAGCACCTCCCCTCCCCCACCAGCCCCTCCCTTACTCCCACTGAGCTTCTCACCTACTTTCTAGCATTTTTTTAATTGTGCAGTGGGTTGGGTTAGGTTAGGTTAGGTTAGGATTAGGGTTAGGCTCAGAGCTGGGTTAGGGTTAGGTTAGGATTAGGGTTAGGGTTAGGCTCAGAGCTGGGTTAGGTTAGGATTAGGGTTAGGGTCAGAGCTGGGTTAGGGTTAGGGTAGGGTTAGGTTAGGGTTAGGCTCAGAGCTGGGTTAGGGTTAGGGTAGGGTTAGGTTAGGGTTAGGCTCAGAGCTGGGTTAGGTTAGGGTAGGGTTAGGGTCAGAGCTGGGTTAGGGTTAGGGTAGGGTTAGGTTAGGGTTAGGTTCAGAGCTGGGTTAGGTTAGGGTTAGGGTTAGGGTTAGGGTCAGAGCTGGGTTAGGGTTAGGCTCAGAGCTGGGTTAGGGTAGGGTTAGGGTAGGGTTAGGTTAGGTTAGGGTTAGGGTAGGGTTAGGCTCAGCGCTAGGTTAGGTTAGGTTTGTGGGTGTAGGATGGTCTAGTGGTCTGGGTGTTTGACTCCCAGCTGGAAGGTTATGTGTTCAAGCCCCGGAGTTGCTGGATTACCTGCAAGCATCCTTGGGCAAGATAGACATCTTGCCCAAGGAACCTCAATTGCTCCCAGTGGTTAGGTGCTCCTTGCATGGCTTGCACTGCCATTGGTGTCTGTGTGAATGGTGAATGTGAGGCAATAATGTACAGTGCTTTGAGTGGCCGGTAGGCTAGAAAAGTGCTATATAAATGCAGTCCATTTACATTTAGGTTAGGGTAGGGTTAGGCTCAGAGCTGGGTTAGTTTAGGTTAGGGCTAGGGTTAGAGCTGGGGTGTAGCCACACTTTAACAATCTGCCCTGCTCGTTGCAAGAGCGGGGGGAGCTCAAGCTCCCAGTGGCTTTAACCAAGTGAACCACAAGTTGTTTCCAAACAAACCTGGGTAGACAAGGGGCAGCTAGTCCAACTGGAAGTGGCCATGGGCAAACAGCTGTGCATCACTATGCTGTGGAAGAGCATGCAGCCCCTTTAAACAGTCCCACAGAGAGAACAATACTTCTTATTACCAGGACATGTTAGACATGTTGCTCAAGGGTTAGGGTTAGGATGCTTACACATAAGCCAACACCGAGCTTTAACCCTTGACCTTCTGGCTAGTAGTGGAACACCCAGACAACTAGACCTAGTGTTAAGGTTAGCTTTACCCACTGCTAGCTGCAGCTCTCTGCTAGTTTTAGCCTCTTTCTAGCTTTAGCTCCTTGCTAGCTTTAGCCTTCTTCTTGCAGCCCCCTGCTAGCTGCAGCTCCCTGCTAGCTTTAGCCTCAGGCTGGCTTTAGCCTCCTTCCAGGTACAGCCCCCTGCTAGCTATAGCTCCCTGCTAGCTACAGCCCCCTGCTAGCTACAGTCCCCTGCTAGCTACAGCCCCCTGCTAGCTACAGCCTCCTGCTAGCTACAGCCCCCTGCTAGCTGCAGTCCCCTGCTAGCTACAGCCCCCTGCTAGCTGCAGCCCCCTGCTAGCTACAGCCCCTTGCTAACTACAGCCTCCTGCTAGCTATAGCTCCCTGCTAGCTGCAGCCCCCTGCTAGCTGCAGTCCCCTGCTAGCTACAGCCCCCTTCCAGCTACAGCCCCCTGCTAGCTACAGCCCCCTGCTAGTTGCAGTCCCTGCTAGCTACAGCCCCCTGCTAGCTACAGCCCCCTGCTAACTACAGCCTCCTGCTAGCTATAGCTCCCTGCTAGCTATAGCCCCCTGCAAGCTATAGCTCCCTGCTAGCTAGAGCCCCCTGCTAGCTGCAGCCCCCTGCTAGCTAGAGCCCCCTGCTAGCTAGAGCCCCCTGCTAGCTGCAGCCCCCTGCTAGCTGCAGCCCCCTGCTAGCTTGCCGTGAGCATGCTGGGACTGTCCCCGTAGAGGAACAGCTCGTCGGCGCTCTCCCAGTCGTCCTCGGAGGCGTCCCAGTAGCGGCGGCGCTGGCCGGACCGCTGCGACCGTGTCACCACCTTGGCCGGCGAGGGGGGCTTCTGGGGCGCAGTGACACCCTGGGCCTCCCTCTGCGCCGCCCACTGCCCCTCCTCCTGCTGCTCCTGCTCCTCCTGCTGCTCGGGGCGCTGGCGGGCGCTGGCCAACTCCTCCCCCTCCCCCTCCCCCTCCTCCTCGTCGGAGAACAGAGACGACTCAAAGTGCAGGAGCCCGTTGGCGAAGGGGCTGTTGCTCTCCAGAGAGAAGGCGGGGCTGGGCGGGGCCGAGAGACACGCCCCCTTCTTATCCAGGAGGCCGGGCCCACTCTGATTGGCCGTCGGCACGTCCTGCGGCGCCAGCGACGAGGCCGGGCTGCTGCCCCACCGCAGTGCATTCTGGGTAGGGCAGTGGAGGCCCCCCCCACCCTCCAGCAGGGAGGTGAGCTGCTGCAGCCTCCTCAGAGGGCTGTACGGGGAGGGGGAGGGGTAGGGAGGCGCGCGGGGGAGGGAGGACATGCTTGGTTCCTGGCGCAGGAGGTCACCGGGGCGAGGGGAGGAGGGGTCGCGGCCAGAGGTCAAAGGGCAGCCCGGGAAGGCCCTGTGAGGGCGGGCCTGGTCACAGGAGCCCCTCATGCTGGCACGGTCCTTCCTGCACACACACACAGTCATGTATGACCACACACACACATGTAGTCATGTATGACCACACACACACACACACACACACACACACACACACACTGTATGAAACATTTCCAGGGTAGATATTTAATCTGATGTATCATCTATTTCGAATTTAGAAGGGAAACATGAATGAATAACACCACAGCCTTAGTTTATTTCTATATCATGCACATGTACACACTTTAGAAGATATTTTAATATCCATTCAATCTAATACATTCAGTCTAATGTCCCCCCCACTGTAAATACCCATCTTGCCATAGCAAGTAATAATAAACATTATCCATTATCAAGTATTTCTGAGAGGCCTGAAGGGAGTGACTTTACCTTTTTACTTTACCTGAGTTATGCTTGGTGAAAACATTTGTTGCAGAGTTGCGGATGATAACTCTATGAAACATTATCATAAATAATGTATATTCTGTAGTGCATCATTCATTCATCATTCTACTAAAGTGCATTACTGTAAGTTTGAAACCCAAAACGTTAGTAGCAGACAATTCTGTATTAGTCAAGGCATGGTCATAGCTCATAGAAAAGCTCACATTTAAATGTTTTAGCAACTACTGTATATTACACAGTAGATAGATATCATGCAGTTATATGTCGTGTCCACTGTCCACCGCTGGTTAAATTATCTCAAATTCATTCTGTTGTCATATTACTGAACATACATCTGTCCTACTGAACATACATGCTGTCAATATGTGACTCCATACATGGGAGAGATGAATCTGACAGTGAAAGATGAAGTTCTAGTCTTGAACCACACTGGCAAAGCCATTTTATTTGTGTGCAGAATTGTAGTCAGAAACTAAAATAGGGGGGACATTTTAAATTTTAAATTGTGGTTTTCATAATGAAAAATGTCCTTTCTTTAAAAAAAAAATAATAATAATAAAAGAGACCGCCAGAATCAGAATGTGCAGAATGACTGCTAAAACAGATTTTTGATATGGTTTGGGCCCCCAGATTTTAGACTGCAGGTTGTTTTTGAAAGAATGATAATACTATACTTTGAAACACAGAGGCCGTTATTTAGCAGATATATTTCCGATGCTGGCATATCATGAAAGGCACGTTGACATTTACAGGTCACGTTCATGGTTCATGTAGCCTAAACAACATGAAATATACTGTACATATACGTATACTGTACACGTGCTCATGGAGAAACCCATAGCCCTTATGTGACTCATTCATTTGATGTTAATCCCAAAGAGACAAAATTAAATCTAGGCCCAGGCTAATATGACATAGTAAAATGCAGCTCTTGCCTGTACATAACAGCCTCGAGGGCAGATTTCCAATGTGGACATAATTGGAAGTCACTATATTTGCACTCAGGACCACTGGGGCAGTGGAAATGTTAGCATGCAGTACCCGCTCTGGCCAATAGGGGGACTGCAACACATGCAAACTTCTCGGGAACATGCTGCACTAAAATCTTGTCAAGTCATGCACTTGGTAATCAGAGTCGAGAAGATTCTGGAATGACACAACTCTGAGGTAATAAGTCAGTGGTTACTCCTCTTCAATTACGGTTACAATTACTCTACACTAAAACATGTTTTTAATACAGTGATGCAAATATTTACCAATTACTATTATGCTTTAAGTCACTGCAGTCTGTCTTTGCATCACATACAGTCACTAATTCAGATACGTAATTTATCCTAACACACACACTGTGTAGAACCACGGGTCTTTGGCTTCTTGCTCCAGTTCTCCCAGCCACCGGTTTCCCCTGAGCAGGCCCCCCAACGTTCCCCTCTCCGCCTTGCCCGACCTTTAGCTACATACCAGAGCACATAGCAGCCAGGACAAAGGGCAAATGCAAACGGCATGATTCTCTCACATACATGCACACTTACAATATGCCTGCTTGCATGTGTGATGGATTATTACACCTGATACTGTATTGTACTATGTGTGTGTGTGTGTGTGTGTGTGTGTGTGTGTGTGTGTGTGTATGTAAGAGACATCCACCTGCATGCACACATGAGCGCTAGGGCTCCTCCAATAATCAGGTTACCTAGGGCAACCAGTTGGCCCGGGATGGCAAAACTGTGTCTTCTTTGCTAGTGTTTGTGAACTAGAAGCTTCTCTCCTATCCAAACCTGTATGAGGCAGGGAATACATTATCCTTTATAGGTGCGGAAACAGCTGGCATGAAGATCCACACACAGAAACAGACACATGGGGCATTTATGCACATGCCCACAGGCGCGCACACCCGCGCGCACACACACACACACACACACACACACACACACACACACACACATGCATAAATGCACACATGCACATATACAGTCTTCTAGGTTATTAATAGTCATTGCTGATACAGCGGGTATATGTTACAGATCCAGTGAGATGGCCAATCATGAGCAAGAATGTTCTACCAGTCATTTTACGGTGTATCTGGTCTGGTTAAACTGGATCCTGAAAACAGACACACAAGTGGAAAAGGGTACCTTTAAAATTATAGCCTAAAAATGTTTGTATACCCTTGATCCTGTACATACTAACGTACAAACTAGTATTACTGGGAATGCAGATCCATGCAACAGTATTTTCTCACTGCCTTTGTCAGTAATTGTAATGAGCAGTATTGTTTTGATGAGAGACTGATCATCCTCTGCCCATGCTGTGAATTAATTGAGCTAGTAGATCTAAGCCAGTGTTTATTTTCAACAGCAACTAGTGGCACTACCAAGCCAGCCTACAGTATCACCACACTACACGGGAATAATAAAAAGCTTCCTGACGAAACGCAAGCAAATCTCTGTTCAATAGAGTGATTCCATCCAGGTGTATGTACAAATGTATATTTGGCACAGTATGGCGGTAAACATAGTGGGATATGTTTAAAGCAAGGCATCCACTGCAGTCAGAGTGTGTGACTGCGCCATTTTGACCTTTACCGCTGCACTCATGGGACATGAGGAAGGGAAATAAGGATATTGAGTGTGATTGAAGTCCTTGCCAACAGTGAGCCACAGGATCGACCGGTGTAGTCCCCCAACGTGCTGCTCTAATCTGGTGGCAGGCACTGCTCTGGGAATAAGAACGCTAGTAAGTTGTTTAGTCCCTGACCCTAACTGACCTCGGCCTGGCCGCGCCTCAAACACCAATGGCATTAAATCATAAATCTACAAACAATAACCTACAAATAAATGCTGCTTTCCTGCAATGTATCGCAGGGAAATCTGGACAAACACTAATGGGATCTGGCAACCTTCAACATTCTTTAACACCCATAGATTTAAAGGTACCCTATACGATATTTTGAAAATGTACTATAACAGCAAACAACAATATTATATTTAACGATGGAGTAATTGCCTCCTAAACTGGGAATAATATCAGACTCCCTCTGTTCTTTGTTTTCATTGCCCGGCCAGCATGTGCATGTCAGTGTGTGTGTGTGGCCCACAAACCATTTGTTATAGCTTCAGATGCTGTTGCACAAAGGCACATACAGTACGGTGCCTTTCCACTTTGGCCTCTATTTGCCTCACCACCACTCCAGCTCAACTCAACTCTACTTACCTTTTTGGGTTATCCACCGGGCAAGTTAGGCTACTAATAACTGGTACCTGGTACTAGTTTAGGATCACCTCAGTCAACATTCCAAGCAAGCTGAGGCGATATCAAAAGGTGATGTGTAAACAATGCAGACTACTACTTTTGGATTTAATCATTACTGTGTCATTGCGTGACGTGGACATAGGTCCGCAAGTGATTACGAGCCTCCGCCATTTTTATTCACTTTTTATGTTATATAACACCCAGTTAGTGAAACGTTACATTCAGGGAGCAAAACTACAGCCCAGATCTGCACATTCTCATATAAGCACACACAGGCTACATTAGACACAGAAATCTAACACAATGTCTCTTCTTTGCAATTTCGAGACACTGCCTGCAAAAGTACTACACCTATGAAACAATTGATCAAACACAGCCATCAGTACATCATGTACAGACACTTGGGTGCTTAACTCTAAATTCACCAGTCAGTCATAAGCATTATAAAAAGGCAACAGGTCAATTTACCTGCTACAACAGAAATTGAAGGCAATGTTGTAGTACAGTAAGATGAAAAAATTTATAGAATTGGCCACAACTACTTTGAATGTCCAAGGCCAACATGATGGTAAAATCACTGTGTACTGCAATACATCACAATGCATATTGCAATCATGCAGACTAGGGCCCTCAACCACCATACCAACAACAGTTCTTACGACAGGTCCAAATATATCTGAATATGTGGGCCATCACATACTCTCCCTACTTTACTGTAAACCCATTGAGGATGGCATGGCAGTGGTAGCTTTACGGCAGCCTTATGTAATGCAGTATGTGCTGTTCTATGTGCAAAATGTCCAAAATGTTACATGGAAATGCATAAATTAACTGAAAAGTACATATTTTCATCATTGTGTGTTGTATTTGACCAATATGAAACGTGTGTACAATACGGTGACAAAATTAGGTTTTTACAAATTATTGTATCTTTTTTAAATAAGTGTTTAATTTTCCAAACTATCTGACGTGTTCTGTTACTTGAGTGTATGGTTGTGTGAATTGTGTGCAGTGTTTTGACAAAATGAGCCCTGTTTTCAAAATCGTGCTTATGCATTAAAAAAAAAACTGTAAAAAAAAACTTGAATGAAATGGTTTCACTATGACTACCAGCTACATTGAGGGGTTACTATCTACAGTGGAAATCTTAAGTAGGCTAAAGTGAGTCAAGCTGGTACCATGCAGTGGAAAAGCGATATTAGTGTAACTAGTAATAAGTCATAGAGCTGGTAGATTGAGATGAACATGTTTTATGTGCCCAAAATACTTTATGATATCTGCCTATATACTCATCCTACCGGTAAGCTCAATGTGACATGGGCCATCTCACATGATGAGTCAGACTGCTACAGTAATCAGCACAGAGCTAACCAAGATATGTACTGTAAATAATGCATAAATACCTGTTTTAAAGTAATACACAATGTGGGTACACTGTAGATGACTAAACACAAGCTCTCTGACCTCAAAATGTTCTGCTAACCCTCCTGGGAAACATTAGCTGCAGAGGAGACCTGTATAAAGCGCATTGGGATTTCCTGACCAAGGAAGGCCAGTGCAAAAGGCAATAGACATTAGAATGGAGAACGCGATGGCTAGCAAACCAAAAAGATTAACTGTGTCTGGCCTAATGTGGACCATGTGCTTCAGGAGAACAAAGCATCTAGTTTAGGATGGCTTGCTCCTGATGCCCATTTAATTTCCTCAAGTATGCGTGAGATGCAAACAAACACACACGAATGCACACACACACACACACACACACACACACACGCACACACACACACACACACACACACACACATGGAAATATAATGGAGAATGAACTGTATATAGTTACAGTATAGGAGA
>JAODUG010035722.1:7234-18042 GCA_027564795.1 Aphredoderus sayanus
AGTTTATGGGGTAGGGGAGACCTGCCCATGTGAGCAGTTCCTATGCTTTTAAACTGGGCCTATTTCAGTTGCAAGCACGTGCACGTCGGAAGGCGCACACACACGGACACATGCACATGTGCACACACACACACACACACACACCCACACACAAACCCATGTGCGCAAGTGAACACAGTAACACACACACACACACACACACACACACAGACTCACAGGTGTATTGTGGGGACCTCCCAGTCACACCACCCACAGAGATAAGAACATGTGACAAAAAAATCGCTTTAAATGTATTCTGAGCCAAACTCTCAACACCCCATTTCACTTAGTCTGTGCATAGCTTTATGATCCACAGCCACCAACAGTTTAACACTGACATAAAGTACTGCATTTAAATAAAAGTGGAAAGAAACCACACAATCATCAATAGGTTATTTAAAGGTATACATCTGATAGGAGTTAAAACATTGTTGATAAAAATGGTATTGTACCCTCTAGCATTATAGGGTCAGTCAACTACTGAAGTTGTTACCCAATGGGATGAATAATGAAATAATTAAACTGGTTATACGATTCATGATTTCATAGGTTACTAAAGGCTTAATTTTGGCCCCTGCCCCGAGAAAGCTTGAGAAGTATTGCCACGGAATATAAACTGAGCTAGAGACTTGGGGTTTGTAATTTGAAGGAATTTGGAGGATTACCAGGCAAGTTTGAGTTGGTCTCTTTCACCTTGTATTGTGAAACTCTCCAAGGTCTCAGAAAGAGAGAGAGTGAGTGAACAAGACATGGACCTTAAGCTATTATATCATTACTGGAAAGTTCATACACATATGCATACACATACGCTAACACTAGAATATGTTGTGACTTACATACACACACGCACACACACACACACACACACGCGCACGCACACATAAACACTAACACCTGACACACTTCACACATTCCTCTGACCTTAGAGACCTTAGCATTTATGTCCTACATCAATAGATTAGCTCAAGTCCCCCTGAGTAAAACTCAGAAGGTCAGTTGGACCACTGACCTTGTGTGGGGTAACCACATGGTCCCTGCAGAGCCAGACGTAGACAAACACATTCACCCTCAGACACAGACACCTATGAGCTGAGCTCACTGAGACTGCCTTGTGGAGATTTCTTTGAAATAAGAACAGATAGAATTTGTTTTATTCAACATGTCATCATTTATCTATACACATGTTATCACTATAACTTACATAGAGAGGGCCACGGGGGGCTTATGAAATTCTGTGTGTGTGTGTGCGTGTGTGGGTGTGCGTGTGCGTGTGTGTGTGTGTGTGTGTGTGTGTGTGCGTGTGTGCACATATTAAGTAATGCACAAAAAGGTTTGAGAGAAAGGTTAATAGCTCCCAATGGTATTATAAAATGGGGTTTTCCCCTTTGTTCTTATTTTCTGCCTTTTAGAAAGAAGGTTGAGCTTAAATAAAAAACACAAGATACTTATTTAAGATTTGATAGCTATCTCTCCAGCACTGAAATGTGTATCTTAAAGCTTAGCGAAACTAAGCTCGTGGCACAAAACTGTCTTTTGTTGAACTTTTGTGTTACGCATCAAAACTGTTGCAAAGCCACATAGCTATTGCAAAATCCTCATCATAATCTCACCGTAAGATGAAGGACCACTGCTACGACATACTGGGTGCATGGATGCAGACATCCGTTCGCAGTAGGGGAGGACAGAGAGATGGGGAGAGAAGAAAGGAGGGAGAGGTAAGAGGGCGGTATTGTTTGCTCCCCACTTCCTCCTCAATCTTTGCTCCATTCTTCCGAGAATGACATCAACAGCCCACCCAAGGAGCCTCTCTCCTCCATTCCTCTGCCCCTCTCCCTCTCATTCGCTTTCTGCTTCTCCTCATGCGCTCCCCGCCCGTCCTTCTTGTGTCAGATTTCCCTCCGCTGAGGAATTATTTGCACTGATTATTTGAGGACGCGCGCGCGCGCACGCACATACACAAACAAATAACATAGCGAGCGTATAAATATTTATAATTACCTGCATACCTACGGCCTTGTGTGTGTTTACCTCACAGGATGCTGCAGAACAACCAGCTAGAGAGACTTCCTGACGACGCACCCTGGGACCTGCCTAACCTGCTGTCCTTGTGAGTGCCTCTGTGTGGCTTTGCTTTTTGTCCGTCTGGCCTGCGTCGGGGTGACTTCACGTTCACACACCCACACAACAGCACCCTACCAGGGAGTAAAACATTCCTTCCCTGCCTCCCTTGGCCTGTCAGTGCTGACCACGGCGCAGGTAATACCGCTGACATGCTGCAGACACGCTGAGAACCATCACGCACAGATGTACCCCTGCACACGGACTGCCTGGTCAGGGCAGCATCTGGAAGCCATGAGGCAAACAGCAGACACTGTAGAGCAGGGAGAGCATCTCCAATGAGCTGTGAAACAACCCCATTTTCCATCAGTTCCCCCCGGTTTTCCTGCTCCACTCCCCTCTTCCCCTCCGTTCCTCTCCCACCACCCACACTGATATCCCCCTGGCTAATGAGGGTGTTTGGTGGCCTAATTGTCTCATCTGTGGGGTCAGCGTGCAGTGTGTGTGTGTGTGTGTGTGTGTGTGTACGTGGATGGATGTGTGCACACAGACAAACTCATGTGGCTCCTTGCAGCCCCTCCCAGCCATCTACCACCCACACACTCAAATTAATTGTTGCCGGTAAATATCCATCAGGGACATTTTTTTCATCACACGTGCACTCGTGCGCTCACGCACACACACACACGCACACACACACACACACACACACTGTGTACACGATTAGGTCTTGCAGGTCGTGCACATGTAATTCGTTTGCCTCCAACAGCGTTTCCGCTGGGAAATAGCAGATATGCTCATCCTCAGTTCAGTTAGTGACCATAAGCATGTGCACACACACACTGATGCACACAAATCTGACACTATAGTTTCTGAAACAAGTGTGTGTGGTCTCTTGCTCGCTCAATTGTTGCAGAGATAGGTTTCTCTCTCACACGCGTGCACACACACACACATGCACACACACACACACACACACACACACACACACACACAGATAGGCACCTTGTCATTACAGTAATGATAAGCCCAGTGTGGAAGGATTACTGGAAAGGCTTTGGAGAGGGAAGCCTGGCGCCTAACACTGGCATGATACACACCACCAGGTAGAGAGACAAAGGCCAACACAGAGGTAGAGAGAGAGAGAGAGAGAGAGAGAGAGGGAGAGAGAGAGAGAGAGAGAGAGAGGAGACCTGAGTCAGCACCTGGCCCATATTGTATATAATATATTGGTATATGTTCAGAAGATGCTTTTATCTGAAAAGCATCAGTGCAAAAGCTAAACTGAGTAAAGAGCAGTTATAATGTAGGAGAAGCATTGTCATTAAATGCATTTTGTAGGGTGCCATCCAAAATCAATCGTAGGTTTCTGTGACTTCCAGACACCTTGAATCAACACAGCATTTTCATCTATTTAAAACAATGAAATAGAATCTTTTTTCCAACTTCCCCTTGCAAAACAGTTAAACCATATGTTAAATTGGACCAGGATCACATCCAGGGATCTGCTAGATCATTTCAGAGAACTCTCTCTCTCTCTCTCTCTCTCTCTCTCTCTCTCTGGCCACTGTGCTTTGATGTGATGGACAGGAAATAGCTGCTGCTTTATTGGCTTCTGTGGAATATTGCTGTTTCCGTGTGGACCTTCTATGGAGCTGGCAGGTTGACCCAAAGGAGCTATAACTGCTCCACCTTAGAGAGTGGACCCAACTCGCATCTAGCAGCTTTCATCATGAAGTCTGGGTCACGGACGAACACGGTCCCTAGGTCCAACGCAACACGCGCAACAATATTTATGATTTGTAATTAAGATACACTTGAATTTGACAAAGGGAAATGTGTGTGTGTGTGTGTGTGTGTGTGTGTGTGTGCGTGTGTGTGTGGTGTATGAATGCATACATATTTGACTGTTTACGCATACTTGTGTGTGAAAGAGGCTTATGCGTGTGTGTGTGTGTGTGTGTGTGTGTGTGTGTGTGCACATGCGTGTACGCGAGTGTGTGTGTGTGTGTGTGTGTGTGTGTGTGTGTGTGTGTGTGTGTGTGCATACGTGGGTAAGCATCTGTCAATGTATACAACTGCCTCTCCTGGTGGAAAATATCCCCAGGGGAGAAAAGTCCAGGGGTCACAGTTCATGTTCAGTTTTCACTTTGATGATGTTTGTTTGGGGGAGTCTCCCAGGGGTGAGGAAGGGTAGGAATGGAAGATTGATATGGAGAGGATGTTTGGAAGGGGAGCCAGAGTGAAGGAGGGAGACACAAAAGGGGTTCGGAGGCAGCCGGCGGAGAGTTTAGGAGCGCGCTGGCGCAGACCTACAGTGCATAGGAACACAGTTAGAGGGGGAGAGGACAGAGGGAGAAGAGGGGGATGAATGGACGAGTGTGAAAGGCCAAGGGGAGACGAACAGCGGGAGGAAGTGGTCTCCGCCTGTCAACCCTGCCCTAAGGGACGCATTCATTACAGCGTGTGTGTGTGTGTGTGTGTGCGTGCATGTGTGGTTTTTGGACGCCAAAGAAGAGAGGGACAAAGAGCAAAGAGGGCTGTTGGGTCACATGCTTAGAAGAAACAGAGGGAGACACGCAAGTGTGTATACAGTATCTGCTGTGGCGCGTGTGTGCGTGTGTGCGTGCGTATGCGTGCGCAAATTCATCAGATGAAAGCAGCTGTGAGTTTGTTGACACTGGAGAGGCATTTGTCTGAGCGGTGGAAACATCAGGGTCTGGTGGAAACGAGACGGACAAGGAAGGAAGGCAGGATAGAGTGAGGGCACGGGTGAAAAGGAGAGCGATTACAGGAGAAAGGGTTTATGCAATATAAACAGAGCTTAAGGAAGAGGATGAAGAAATAACAGTCACACACGTTGTGTGCGCGCCTGTGTGCATGTGTGCGTGCGCGTGTTTGCCCCGATCTTACATCTCAGACGTGCCGTAGCATGAGTAGATGCACATAGCTTAATTAGCATGGGTACGAATCACAATGGAGAGCTTCTACGGAGCTGCAGTGGAGATTAAGGGAGTTGAATAAAGGCTGGGTAATCCTCAGGGACTCTCGTAAGGCATTTCCATGCACGCACATGCACCTACTACGTGCACACATGAACGCACAAACACACCGGAATCTTGCGATGGCCTCGCTAAACGCGATTCCCCTCCGATCCATTTCCTCTCTCCCCCAGGCGTCTAGATGCCAACCTGCTGACGGAGGTCCCCGCCGGGGCCTTTCGAGGGGTGCGCTCCCTGCGACACCTGTGGTTGGACGATAACTCCCTCATGCAAATCCCCGTGGCGGCGCTGGGCTCTCTGTTGTCTCTGCAGGCCATGACCCTGGCACTCAACCGGATCACACACATCCCGGACCATGCCTTCACCAACCTCTCCGCCCTCGTCGTGCTGTGAGTGTCAGCTTAGCTAATAAGTGATGTGCAGGCCCGCCCCCACGGGCCAGGTTTTCTGCTTGTTGCGGAGCCGTTTGTTTGCAGGTCTTCTGGGTTCTCGGCTTCTCAGCTTACCAGAGGAATGATCTTGGTTCACTTGACTTGGAATCAAGCAAGAGATGATTGTGGCCTGATTTGTAAATTCATTGAGAAACATGTGTGTGGCCCTTTTCCAGTCATCTGCATAACAACCAGATCCAGAGCATGGGCGAGAGTTGCTTCGAGGGCCTGCAGAGCTTGGAGACACTGTGAGTAGATGCAAACACGCAAACAGACACACACACACACACACACACACACACACAGGCACGTGCACGCACACAATGAGGTACTTTTCATGTCACAGTTAAATAACTACCTGTTTCCCTACACATTAACCTCAAAGATAATCGTCCGACCATCTAAAAAGATAGTTATGTCGGAGTTGACTCACACATTTTTATTGATGGTATGAAGAATGTACTGCATAGTTCTTTCTTGGACTATCTATTATAGATTGTAAAGCACCTATTGTTCTCACAAAGTAATAACAATGTGTAGCCAGACAGCTAATCTGGTAGGTGTTTTATGGTTGTGTAAAACCACAGAGCCATCAAACGACAGCATGGAATGCAAAGATTAAAATTCCCCTTTGCTTAGCTTGCAGTAATATCAACAGATTCCTCTGTTTTGTATGTGTAATTACTCAAATATTACTATAATATAAGTACTCACTATATGTACCTGTATATGTTCAAAGTAAAACAGAGAGAGAGAGCGAGAGAGAGATCATGACGTCCAATGTGTTCATGGTGGTCTGGTGCAACACACCATTTCTGACAGTGTAAAAACAGTGTAAAACGACGTGTTCCGTACATATACACACCCTCACACACACAGAATGTGCGCACACCTTTGTGTCCATGTGACTTAACACTCTATTTAAAAACCATTATCCATGCTGGGAAATGTAGGGAAGAGGTTGTCCGACTGGAGAGTGATGACAAAAGCCTGAGGGGACAGGGGAGAAGGAGAAAAAGATGGATGGAGTGTTCTGGACCAGAATAGTGTGTGTTAAAGTGTTTGGGCCCCTGGTTCTGGGGAGTGAGAGATGTTTCAGTGGGATAGGGTGACAGGTGTCATTGATGTGGTGATTGCACTGGTATGAGGGCTTAATCCCTCACTGTGGCCCCGCTTATGGGAAATACGATAGGCCATCTGTATACAGTACGCCATAGTGTGCACTTTCTAAAATCATTATGTTGAGGCACTATCCAATGTGTATGAAACAGGTGGCCAAACATCGCAAACACACACACACATTCATGCACTCATGCATAACCACACTGTGACCGGTTCACAAACGACACATGCATAATTAGATATGTGTGCATAAACACATACACGTGCACATATATGCCTATCAACCACTTGTTTGCCTGACCTATACGTGAGGTCTGTATAAGACATACTGTAGCAGTGGTTGTTTGATCCAGCCATGCATTTTGACATCAGAGCATATTAAATATAATATCTAGTGCAGGAAAATGATTTACATGTATTTATACCTAACAAACTTCAATATTTGGTTTATTTATTTATTCATTTAAAATATACTACTTTGTTGATTGAACCATCTACATAGTTGTAAATAAATTCACCACAACAACCATCATTTGAACCATATTTCTGCTCTCAGGGATTTGAACTATAATGATCTCCAGGAGTTCCCTGTGGCCATCAGAACACTGACTAAGCTTCAGGAACTGTGAGTACTCACACACACACACACGCACACACACACATGCACACACACACCTGCCCGGAATGACTGTCGTACTTGTGTTATCCCAAATAATCCCGTTAAGTGATTTTAATGTGGCACTCGGATACTATCTCTCTCACCCCAAACAGGTGCGTCCTCCAGCCGCATGCACTCACACACACACACACATGCACACACACGCACACACACACACACATACACAGAAACACCAACAAACTAAAAGACTTTCTTAGCTTCAGCAGATGTTCTGCAGTGTGTATGCGCCACAGATACAGTGTATATGTGCTGTATGTATATGTGTGTGCTATCTCGCGCTTCCTAAAATGTTCCTCAGCTGCGCTGTGACAGGTGCAGCATGAGGACATATGACTCGCAAACACACCCCCTCTCTCCTCCTATCGCTCCGCATCTCCGGAATCACACGCACACAAGCGTATTGATATTGTGCCTGACTCGCAGCACGTGTTTATATGTGCAGGGGTTTCCATAACAACAATATCAAAGCCATCCCCGAGAGGGCCTTCGTGGGAAACCCCCAGCTACAGACAATGTGGGTGCAAATAACTATAGAAATCCATCATTCGAGGTACAGCCAACAAATACAATAATATTGATTCCTTTATTCAGTCACTTCTACGAGAACCCCATCCAGTCTGTGGGCAAATCTGCTTTCCAGTTCTTACCTAAGCTCCACACACTGTGAGTATAAGATCAACAGAATTAGCCCACAACACTGTTTGAATCACCCTCTGTCCCCATAGCACTGAGCGCTGACTGGCCATGCTTAATGTCCTACTGGACTGATGTTGTGTTAGCATATTGCTGTGCCGTGGGCTGGCGTGGTGGGAGAGTGTGTGCTGAATAGTGTGACTTATGATGTCTTGTATGACAGCCAGAAACTGACTGTGTTGACGTTGGAGGAAGGAACGATAGCTGAAATGAGCTGTTAGAAAAGCTGTGCGTGTATGTGTATGTGTGTGTGTGTGTGTGTGTGTGTGTGTCTAACCCCCAATCCCCCACCTCCTCTCTACGCCTACAGTTCGCTTAATGGAGCTACCCAGATTCGAGAGTTCCCCGACCTTAAAGGAACCACTAGTCTGGAAATATTGTGAGTGTCTCACCTATACAAATGCACACACAGGGCCATGCAATATCTGCTGGGGTTCTGTCCCACAAACCATGCAATGTGAGCAGAGCTTCCACTGAGTGTATTAATCCTGGGAGCATAGGAGGCATACAGAGAGGCCATGGAGAGAGGAATAAACAAACAGATGAGAGAAAGACAGCCGGGCTGAGGTATGAAGGGCTGCAGAGAGGAAACAAAGGGCAAGGGGAGTGAAGAGAGGAGGGCAAGGGTAGGCGGGCACATGCCAGCCAGAGATAGACACACTGTCTACCTAAGTTAGAGTCACAGTAGTCTTGCAGAGCACCTTTAAGTTAAGTCTAGGACACAGCGCTGGCTAACTACAGTACCTACTTGCCAGAAGAGGTATTTTCACTGACATGCACTACGATTAACTGCATAATTCAATGACCAAGTCGGACTTACACTGAGGAATTAATTGGGAAATGTAACAGCTGGAGTCTGGATGTTGGCATAGGTAAATCTGTTAAATACAGGGGTATATGTATCAGACGTTCAGCACACAGTTGCTTATGTGACGTCGTGCTAATGGACAGAAGAGGCTAAGATTGGAGCCACATCACTGCTTGCCTGCACCTAACACCAATAACTGGAGAATAACAAGCCCACCCCCCCTCCCCCCCTTCCCATAGAACATTAACTAGGGCTGGACTCTCGTCTCTGCCCCAGGACTTATGTGAGCAGCTGCCTCGCCTCAGAGTGCTGTGAGTACACACACACGCACACACACACACACACACGCGCACACACACGCACACACATAGACGCGCGCACACACCAAGGTATGAAACATAATGCACCAAAACCCAAATGTGGGGAACTGTAGCCCAAGCTTTTGTACACTCCCTGTTCCATGGAATTCAATCACCACATGATTCAGCCGCTATCGCTTTATACACCGCACTGACTGTATGCTCAAATAATTCTGTCAGCCACAAGATTTCCCATGCTGTAAACCCACAGCTGGTGATGTGTTTGCATCTGTGTGTAGGGAGCTGTCTTACAACCAGATAGAGGATCTGCCCAGCTTTTACCACTGCTCTGCACTGCAGGAGATGTAAGTGTTTAAGCCCCCACATCCGTCTTTCAGTTAGTACGAATCAACATAATGATGTATCTTTTAGTCCGTACATTAATATGAATCAACATAATGATGTAATTCTCTGATACACTGTACGTATTGTAATAGTGTGCTGCAACACATTGCCATGAATATAGCAGGTTTTTTACATCAAACGATGACCGTCTTAATTTGTCTGTCTTCCTCACCATATGCCAACTCATTATGGCATTGTAATGTGAGCCTTGCTGAAGTGTCCTTGACCAAGACATGCCATCTGCGCCATCTGCAAACACTGCGCTAGCACATTAGCATGGTAGCTTAATGACATTATTTTCTCCACAGTGGCCTACAGCATAACCATATCAGGAGGGTAGAGTCAAGCACCTTCCAGCAACTGACTTCTCTACGGACTCTGTAAGTCAATATTTGTCCTGTTTTAACAGGGTTTCAACCCACTTTGTTTTCATGTCATTAGAAACAGAGCTTGACTTGTCTACATTGAGTCAATACACTGGCAGCAGCACTCAACAGTGGTTATCTGCTTTAGGCCACTTTCACCCTAAAGTTGCCAATCTAACCTAATACTGACATCTAGTGGTACAAATGTTTGTTGCCCTGTGTCTGTCATTAGCATGATGTCATGTTCAATTTATTTCCATTCCATTATATTCTCTGTCAGTGATATGAGCTGGAACAACCTTGAGTGGATCCACCCAGATGCATTTACCACTCTCCATTCACTATTTAAACTGTAAGTAAATCACAACTCAAATTCTATCCTAGATTCCTAGCGATAAACTCCAACATGCCACCTGCTTATGAATCACTGTATTTCGGGGAGACATACCAGCAGTATGTATCTTTTAGGCTTTGTGGTCTCATCCTTATACAAACATCCCATACCTGATTGTGTGTAAGTGTCTATGGAGGGGCTGTTATAGTTGGCGGGTACTACTAAGAAAACTGGGATGTAATTACTGTTTGAGAGTCCCACGGTGTGGCCAGGAGAACTGTCTCAGGCTTTGCCAATACAAACAGCATTAGTGTGTGAAAGGAGTGTATAAACTATTCAATATCCAAGCAACCAAATGTTATCGAAAAGGGATCTCATAAAGCTAAACAATGTCTATGTGTTGCCACTGATGACCCTCAGTAATGTCCCATCATAATAGGCTTGCAAGAATATGTTTTCAGTGTGATGTTGAGAATAAATATTGACAGGCCTTAAACTTCATTCTCTCTCTCTCTCTCTGTCTCTCTCTCTCTCTCTCTCTCTCTCTCTCTCTCTCTCTCTCTCTCTCTCTCT